>JAEMHR010000119.1:0-84836 GCA_016490725.1 Amphichorda felina
AGACGCTTGTTCCGCTGTCAGCGACACGAAGAGAGGTTGGGGGGGGGGGAGGGGGTGAGGGGACGTACAGGCCGCCGGTGCCAAAGAGCAGGATCAGCGAGACCTTCTGGCGGGTGGAGATCTTCAGGGGCACCACGACGGGCAGCGGGATGAGCAGGATGAGGAGGTCGATGACGGCGTTGGCGACGCTGAGGACCATCATGGGCACCATGCGGCCCAGGCACGTGCCGTCGAGGGCCTGGTCCCAGAACTTGGCCACGGGGGTGCACTGGAAGATCATGAGGAACTCGTAGACGACGGTGTAGACGCCCACGACGCCGATGAGGGTGTACACCGTCCGCCGGAAGTAGCCCCGGACCGACAGGCGGAGGTAAAAGGCCAGTATGGAGAGCTTGGAGAAGGACACGGAGCTCGAGTAGAGCACCGCGGTGGTCAGTTGGAGCTGCCCGCGTCAGTCTTGCATACGTGCCGGTGTATCCGGTGATGATACCTTCATAAAGTCCCTAAAGTTCTGCGCGGGGACGTCCCAGATGTGGTTCCCAGCGCCCAGCGGCTCGGCTGCGGGTCGTCAGCACTCGAATCAATCACACAAAGATCTCATGGCGGCAGCTGTTCCACTCACAGGCCACGATGACGCCCAGGTAGGCCAGCGCCAGCACCAGGGATACGAGGATCAGATCTAGCATGGTTAGGCACGACTGGGTGTCAATACACGGACAACTCACAGTCATCGGCGCCGACATTGTGCACCACCCATATGCGCGTAAAGAGACGAGCTGCGACGCAGAGGGTGGCAATGGCGGTGGTGGCAATCCCCACGGCGCTGAGGCCAGACGCAGAAGTCGGCTGGTTCAGCGTGATGCGGACCTCACCGGGAGGCACCGGCGCCGCCCACAGGGTGGCGTCGTTGGGATCGAGGGTGCTCGGGTCGATGGGCATGATGCCGTCCTGAGAGGGGACATGAGTCTTGGTAGAGAACACCACTCGGTGAGAGAGGAGAAGAGAGCAGCTGAGAGACGGTTAAGAATTCAGGGGCGTGGATCGTGGGGACTTGGACTCGTAAGGGTTGCTCGAAAGGCCAAAAGACACATCGGAGAAAAGGGGGGAGATGCCCCTGCTGGGTCAGATTCCGATGCGCATCAATTGACATCTGATATTCTCAATCCATATCATCCATGCATGGTGAACTCGAAGGGCAAAGGGCCCCTGCTTGGCCTCTTCTTCAACGAGCCCAACAGCCTAGCGCGTGTCCGCAGTAGCCAGCAGGGAAGCGTGAAGTTAACCCAATGGCCTTTGAAGCAATGCTCGTGTACGGAGTACTCGTGTGTAAATTAGATACATTAACGGCGTGTTCAACTGCCGGCCCAAAAAGACCTTGGCAGTCATCAAGCCTGGCATTAGCACCATGGGCATGGACAGGGGAGCCAGGGGCAGACCCAGGGATGGATGATGGATCGTCGGTATGGAGTTGTGGAGAAAAGGCACCACTGCTACGAGAACAGCCATCCCAAGGTGTCATCGACTGGGCCAAATTCCCCAGAGTAAGCGCTTGGCGTAGATGTTGGATGCGCATCGCCGGGCCAGATCAGCATCGTGCTCCACAGCCTGCTCCAGGTCCTGCTCCAGCTGCCAGGATGCCTGCGTCTTCGAAGTTGTACCAGATGAGGCGGTCATTTCGCCGGACTCGAAATTGGCTGCACCATCACCGCCGTCGCGGCGCAATCCGGGCACGTGGGAGGGGGGTGTTGTTCGATCCTCCATGTTCTGGGGATACTACTGTAGCAGACCCCATTCCCACATATTAAACTTGATTCAGCGTTCAGTGTATATCTGATGGCCCACAGAGCGGAGTGGGGGGTATAGCCGATATGATACATGATCGAGACCTAAATAGTAGTCCGAAGCCTTGTTGATATGTGATAGGTAGTCCTCACCAGCTCAGGAGACGCCTCTGCCCCGGGCTCCCCTCGGTCCATTCCGCCCACGTCTGCAGCCTCACCACAGCCGTCCTCTGGCCCGTGAAGCTCATCTGGATGGTCCGGATGCGACACGTGGCAGGAATCTGCTCCTGCTCGCTGGGCATGGGCATGTGCACCAGGCCATGCAAGCCGTCCATCCCCCCCGTGTCGGCAGTACCAGCAGTGGTAGTACTGCCGTCAGCCTCGCCATCCACGCCCCCCTCACACCGCTGCCCCTGAGCACCCACCCCCATGGCCCCCATGGCCCCCATGGCCTCCAGCTCCCTCTCCAGCACCAGATCCGACAGCCTCGCGGCCATGAGGGTGTGCCACAGCCCCTCCAGCCTCGGCCTCCTCATCAGGTCGGCCGCCTCCCTGCGCAGGGCCACCGTCGGCCCCGTGTGCGCCACCATGAAGACGGCATCCAGCGCCGTCGGGTTCAGCGTGAAGGCCACGGCCGTGCCGCCGACGTCGATGGTCGTCCGGCCGATGCCCAGCACGCGCCGCGCGTCGTCCACGACGGCCCTGCACAGCGCCGGGAACCCGCGCTCGCGCGCCCGCGCGTCCGGCTCCTCCGGGTCGACCATCAGCACCATGCGGCACGTGGCCATGAACAGCCGCAGCGGGATCACGGCGTCGCGCAGCCGCTCGCGCGTGGCGCGCGGCGTCGGCGTCGGCGTCGGCGGCGCAAACGAGGGCCCGCCGAGCTCGGCCTCGAACAGGACGCGCGCCCTGCGCAGCTCCCTGTACGCGCGCATGTGCGGCCTCTGCGCCGCGGCCAGGAGCGCGACCTGGGCCTCGCGCCCCTCGGCCGTGTAGTCCCCCGCGAGGAGGGCGCCGAGGGCCTCGCCGTGCTCCTGGGAGGAGTAGACGACGGCGTTCATGAGGGACTCGGCGGCGCGGCTGGCGTCGAGGAGCGACGCGGGGGTCAGGGGGTTGGGCGGGCGCGGGGCCCTGTAGGAGCGCCAGACGCGGAAGATGTTGTTGTCGAGGATCTGCGAGGGCGGGGCGGAGCCGACGAGGCCGCCGTGCCGGAGGGCCCTGGACACCATGTCCATGCGGAGGAGGAGGTTGCGTATCGGGGGCAGGGAGACGGGGACGGCGGGGAGGGACGGCGGCGGCGGCGGCGGCGGCGGCGGGTCTGCCCCGGCCGGGGGACTCCTGACGACGGGGCCGGTGCTGGTGCTGCCGTCGTCGCCGTCGACCTCGCCGAGGAGGCTCACGCCCGCGCGCAGGTGCATGGCGGCCTGGTCGTGGTGGCCCTGGAGGGTGGCCATGCAGGCAAAGACGGCGCTGACGGTCAGGGCGCGGCCCTTGTCGGCGCGGCGCGGGGACGAGGACGCGACCAGGCAGCGGATGGCGGCGTTGGCCTGGGCGAGGGCGAAGGCCCAGGTGGAGGCGTCGCCGGGGGAGAGCGGGCCCCCAGCGGCCTCGTGGACGGCTCCCAGGCCAACGACGGCGTGCCAGATGGCGGCGTCGGCGTGGCACACGCGGGGGAGCTCGGCCAGCCAGAAGTCGGCGTCGAAGAAGCCCGAGAGCGAGGGGGCGACGACGTCGAGGAAGTAGGCGTAGCTGCGCAGCTCGCGGGGGTCGAGCTTGGGGAGGAGGAGCAGCCTGTTGGGGGGTGATGGTGATGGTGATGATGAGGAGGAGGAGGAGGCCCCAGGCTGGGAGTAGCCGTCGCACCTGCGGCCTGTCGACACGCAGCGGTGGCAGGACGGCTTCTGCTCGTCGCAGCGAAGGCGACGGATTCTACGAGCGCACTGTCAGTGTGGCCATGGACTCGTGGTATACGAGAGACAGGAGAGGAACAGGAGAGAGACGTACTTGCAGGTCTGGCACCCCGTGCGCACCTTTCTGTGGAATGCCCGCTTCTGGCGACTGGGCCCTGGCCCCAGCTGCGTGTCTGGGGCGTGGGCAGCCATTGGCAACTCGGCGGACGGACGGCGGTGGTCTAGAGATGATGCTGGAGTCAAGTTGCAGTCGGATTCGGCGCTGGATGCCAAGCGGCATGATGCATCCCTGCTGCGGCTGACGAGCATGGCCAGATACGACCAGGCCAATCACAACAGATTGGTGTATGTACGAGTACTCTGTGCAAGTAGACGGCTCACATGCTTCGACATATGTATGGCTGATTAATGGAACAGAAGAATCAACTGTCGACGCCTGGGTACGTGTACGACCCTCACCGCCATCCATCATCATCGTCCACCATGTGGACATGGACATGTGTCGACGCATGCAGAGCATACTCAATCAATGCCCTGGCAGTCTGACACAAGTGACCCCATGTCAGTCGATGAATATTTCCCCTTTGGGACGCGGCGCAGCATGCACTGCACACATCATATCAGTGACGACATGCATTCTTCCCGATGCGCTGCTGGGCTGATAAGACAGACGTCGGTCTAGCAGCGTGATGACCGAGGCATATAAGTCGCGAGGGCCCCCCCCTCCTCCATGGCATGGAACATGCACAGACACAACAGACACAACCACCGCTTCCACCATCAACCAGCTGCTCGTGCTCCAGCACCCATAATGGCCTCGCTTGTCGCCTTCATGTTCCTCGACTGGGGTGAAGACGACTCTCCCCAGCAGCCCCCCGCCCAGAAGATACACGCACCCCAAATCCACGCCTCCGCCCCTGGCTCATCATCATCACCATCATCACCATCGCCATCATCATCATCATCCCCATCACCACCTTCGCCAGCAACGTCCACGCAAGACTCCGCCGTCCCCCAGCAGACACAGGACAACCGCAGCCTCGCTCAACCATGACTGTCGCCACCTCCAATGCATCGGCAGATCCACCCCTGCGATGGGTGCGACACGGGGGGAAGACGGAGCAGCCAACCTGTACAAACTTTTCCATGAGCATATGTAGATTCGCCCCCGGGATATATATCAACGACACCAATCATGACCAATCAAACTTTATAGTATGAAGTGATATAATCCCATCGTCTTCATAACAATAATGCCACCATCCTCCCTCCCCGCCGCGTACACGTCCATTGTCAGATATATATGCTTATATATATATATATATATATATGACCACGCACTCTCAACCCTACGCCTCCTCCCTGTGCGCCGCCTCTGCCCCCCTCTTCTCCCCCCCGCGCAGCGCCTCCTGCTCGCGGTCACACCCTGCCAACCGCCGTCTGTTAGATTGGAGACTCCGGTCTTTGCAAGTACCAGCTGCTACTACTTGTACCAAGGGCTTAGGGCTGGCGGCAGCTTTCTGAGACAAGGCCAGCTTCCCTCGATCCCTCGATCCCTCCCGCATCACTGCATGTGTCTCGAGAGAGGGCCCAGCCGGCTGCTAACACATAGATACGAATGCTAGTACTGTGCCGTAGTCCTGAGAGAAATGCCGAGTACTACGTACATACCTTACCCATGACGTCTTGGCCATGCTTGATCCTCCCAGAAGCAGTCCTTTTGCATATCCCCATTGTCTTCTCCAGACTCCTCCGCCATATGGTACACGAGCAGCATCGGCCTCGCCGTCTGGCGGATAGTACCACGAGTAGTAGCACTATTGCCAGCAAGTTCCGGCCCCCCCGACAGCCTGGATGGACAGGTGACCATGTCTCAGACATTCCAGCGCATTTCAACCTCAATCTATTGCCCATTGCACGCATCTCAAGTCCAGCGGGTCGGCAGTTTGATGCCGATGCGGAGGGACTCGTTATGGACAATGGTACACCGGCCCAGAGCACGTCATGGTCCGTCCAACATCTGTTGCTCGTAGCTCCTCTTACCCATCCCCAGCAGCCAGAACGGGACTTGCTCGTCAGAGGGACGCGGTCGGCCATGTTCCGGGAAGATCAGCATCCTGGCTTGATACCCCCAGCCCGGCTTTCCCCAGTGTTGGCTCTGCGCAGACTCCAGCCTTGACAATAGTTCTTCCAGGATCTCCCAGTAACAACTATGTATGTATCTCGGCTCCGACGGTTTCCGCACCGCTTCCTGTTCCCACCACCCCCAATATTAACAAAGAGACCGCCGTGGGCACGCCAAGGGAGATCCCATCGCCGAACCTCGACGTACGCGGGGGGGATCGGCCCAACTCGGCGCTCCTCCCCACATCAAAACACAGTCGAATAGTACCCCAGTTGGCGTCATCCCGAGGCAGGCAGTGTGCCAAGGCTGCCAAGGCTGCCAGAAGAGCGATGGACCGGCAAGGGCTGGGTGGCGCTGACGGGTGACCCAACTACGTATGCATCTTATGTGTGCGTAGGCAGTACTTCTGGTGCGGTACCCATGCAAGGGCGACGGAGGCACACATACACACATGCGCTATACATGTAGTAGGGCCAGTGCAGCGTCATGATTATCGTCACATTTGCAGTTGGGAAGTTACTTATCTATTTTGTTCCTTACCACTCCCCTTGCTCGAGTCCGGGAAGAGACGCCCAACACATGGCCCAGGTTGATGCTGCACAGTCGCGCCACAAGACCATGACAGAACTGGATTCTCCTCCGTCTTCTCCCGTTGCTCTGATGCGACCTCGACGCCGCAGGTGGCCCTCCGAAGCAGCCGGAGCAGCCGGAGTCTTGCCCGATGTGGCCCGGGGAATCCGGCGGTGCCATCGGGCCGACGCCGGAGGAAGTGGGTTCCCCCCGGATGCTACGTACCTATTCTGGCAATCGAGCAGAGCCTCCAGGCGCGGCGGCGACGAAGAAACGATGCACGGCGTCTCGGCTTCTTGGGGGTCCTTGAATAGTATTTCACATCATCTGCCAACAGTCCGTCTTGTCTTCTCTGCTGTCTGTCCTCACCTGGACACTTCCACTAGTAATAGTATCCCCATCTCCATACTGTAGAGGAGGGGGGCGGGGAGCAGTGGGGCCACCGGCTATCCGTCCAGCTGCACAAAATCCCGCCAGCATACATACATGTAATAGGAGCCGATAGACTTTCTGCCCTCTTCCAGACTACTCACTCATACTACTCACCCATACTACTCACCCATACTTCTGCCACTTCTACCATCTCTCCATCCACCATCTCTACATCCATCTACATCTACAGCAGCACAGGACATCCAATGGACGCCCCCCCGCAGACCATCGCCCTCATCGGCCTCGGCACCATCGGCCTCTCCTTCGCCGCCCTGCACCTCCACCACTCCCCGACCACCAACCTCCGCCTCTACGACGTGCGCCCGGACCTGCGGCGCCACATCGACACCTTCCTGCCCGTCTCGCTGCGGTCCTGCCGCAGGCCCGGCGAGGGGGACCCCCCCTCGGTCCAGCACCTCCTCGCCACGGGCCGCATCACCATCTGCCCCTCCATCGAGGACGTCTGCCGCGGCGCCACCATCGTCCAGGAGCAGGGCCCGGACACGCTCGCCTTCAAGCAGGGCACCTGGGCCAGCGTCGTCGAGCACGCCGACCCCTCGGCGCACCTGTGGAGCTCCACGTCCGGCATCTGCGCCTCCCTCCAGGTCGAGCGCCTGGCCGACAAGACGCGCGTGCTGGTCGTCCACCCCTTCAACCCGCCCACGCTGATCCCGCTCATCGAGATTGCGCCCTCGCCGCACACCGACCCCGCGAGGACCCAGTTCGCCGTCGACTACTTCGCCCGCCTGGGGTCGGGCCACCGCCCCGTCGTCATCAAGAAGGAGACCCCCGGCTTCGTCGGCAACCGCCTTGCCTTTGCCCTGTTCCGCGAGGCCTGCCACCTGGTGGCCAACGACGTGGTGTCAGTGCAGGACCTGGACACCATCATGGAGAGCAGCCTGGGCCCGCGCTGGGCCGCCGCGGGTCCCTTCAAGACGTACAACCTGGGCGGCGGGGAGGGGGGCATCGGGGCGCTCATGCACCACCTCGCGGGGACGATCCAGACGTGCTGGGATGATGCTGGGCTGATCTCGCTCAAGGGGACGTCGGCGTTCGGTGAGGCATCTGCGGAGGGGGGCGAGAAGGAGGAGGACTGGGTGGCCAGAGTCGCGAGGGAGACGAGGGAGGTGTATGGGCAGCCCACGGCGGAGGCATTGTCGGAGAGGGACCACGATCTGACCGAGATCCTCAAGGCCCAAACTAAGCGAGGTTAGACGAGAAAAAAACACACATGATATCAATCCTTACTCCAATGCCACTCCATCGTGGAATCGAGGCCTCCCCGGAGCGTCACCACCAAGCCCGAAGCAGGCCGGCTCGCCGAATAGAGTAACCTCCTCCGACCCTGTTCCACGATGTTCGCTCATGCTTGATCCCCTCCCTTGTCAATGCCAATATTTCCCCCGCATTGCAGCGGTGACCCAATGGCTGCCCGTCTCCATCTGTCCGTCACACCACCATCACGGCGGCAAGCGAAGCCTATTTGGGGCATACGGGCGGGCAACAGAAACTAGGCCTTGGTCTCTCCCCGCATCGGTGACGACACGGTGAAATTGACCATCAATGCCATCCCTGTGAATAAAAGGCCACAATATTCCCGGGGAGTCGTGTGCCTAGCTCCCCATTAGTAGTAAGATAATAATTGACCGCCCACAACGAACCCTCCTATCAATACCATCCCCATCTGATCATGGCTTCCGCAACCATGAAGGCCGTCAACTACGTCGGCCCCTTCCAGGTCAAGGTCGAGGATGTCGAGAAGCCCACCCTGTTGCACCCTGACGATGCCATTGTCAAGGTCACCACAGTCAGTCTGTCCTTTGAATTACAGGAATCCCACCATACCCAATTCCACAGCTGACCATGCCATAGGCGGCCATTTGCGGCTCCGACCTACAGTAGGTGGCATGGATAGATATAGGAATCGTCCCCATATTCACATCGTCGTAGTATGTACGAGGGGCGCACCGCCGCGCAGCCCGGCATCACCTTTGGTATCTATGAACTGGAATTCTGACAAACAATTGCTCGACTAACCACGTCCAAGGCCACGAGAACATGGGCATTGTCGAAGAGGTGGGCCAAGGCGTCACGGTCCTCCGGAAGGGTGATCGTGTCGTCCTCCCCTTCAACGTTGCCGATGGCAAGTGTAGGAACTGCTGTGAGGGCAAGACGGCATTCTGCACAGGCGTCAATCCTGGATTCGCCGGCGGTGCCTACGGTCAGTCCTCAAAAACTCATCGTTCCCATACGACCTGTCTGATCAGTCGTAGGCTACGTCGCCATGGGGCCGTATCGGGGAGGCCAGGCGCAGTATATACGCATCCCCTTTGCCGACTTCAATGCTCTAAAACTGCCCCCCGGAAAGGAGCACGAGTCCGACTTTATTCTCCTAGCAGGTGAGTCAACCCATATACGAAGCTCTTGTAACCTGAGCATTGACGCGGTCGGCAGACATCTTCCCTACCGGTACGTGACATCACCATCTCCCATCTCTAGCACCGCCGCTTCTAATAGGTGACACAAGGCTGGCACGGTGTCGAAATCTCGGGCTTCCAGCCTGGCGAAACCATCGCCGTTTTCGGCGCCGGCCCCGTCGGTCTGATGGCCGCGTACTCGGCGACTCTGCGCGGTGCTTCACGCGTCTACGTCGTAGATCGCGTGCCGGAGCGGCTCAGCGCCGCCGAGAGAATTGGTTGCAACGCTGTTGACTTCACCAAGGGCGACGCCGTGGACCAGATCATCGAGCTCAACGGCGGCATGGTGGATCGGTCCGTCGACGCCGTGGGCTACCAGGCCGTCACGGGGGGCGGGGGGACGGAGCAGCCGAACATCGTCCTCGAGAACATGATCCGGGTGACGCGGGCGTGCGGCGGGTTGGGCATCCCTGGGCTCTATGTTCCGAGGTCGGCGTCTCATTCCCCCCGAGAGATTGTGTGTGCAGGGAGGTGCTGACAGCCGTTAATAGTGACCCGGGGGCACCAGACAGTCAATCGGCCAAGGGCATCATCAGCCTCAGCTTTGGTAAGCTCTTCGAGAAGGCACGCCTCAAAGATCCACAAAAGAGCCGGTAATATTAGCAAGACTGACAATAGTGTGAAGGGTCTCTCCCTCCGTACGGGGCAGTGCAACGTCAAGGCCTACAACCGATATCTCCGCGACCTCATCATTGCAGGCAAGGCCAAGCCCAGCTTCGTCGTGTCCCACGAAATCGGCATCGAAGATGCCGAAATTGCGTATGACAAGTTCGACAAGAGAGTCGACGGGTACACCAAGGTCCTCATCCATCCAAATGGAGGCTTTTAGTGAAGAGGGGCCCAGCAGGCTAGTCGCGAATTGGTGCACCGTAGAAAATGCCAAGACCAATGGGGCCCATATCAAACGCCAGCGACGGTCGTGCCAAAGCTGCCAAGAACGATGGGAGTCATATCAAACACAAGCGGTGTCCATGGTCAGGTTTGGCGTAATTACCCATGCCAAAGCTGCCAAGGCCAATGGGAGCCATATAAAACACAAGCGGCAAGCGGCGTCCATGGCCAGACTCGTCGAGTCGTACCAAAGCTGCCAAACTGCCGTGCAAAACTTCCGTCAAAGCGGGACGACGGTGCTGTGCGCCTCGCAAGCGGGGGACAGAAAAAGATGGGACCCAATGGAAGCGTCAGTTGTCGAACAGATAGACATGGCGCCGTGCTGGCTCAATTAGTGCAGCTGGTTCCCTTTCATTTGACCCCATGTGCGCCAATAGACGTGGTCAGCTTGGCCACTTGCTGTGTGTCGACGAGTCAACGACCCCGCCCTAAACAGGTTGCAACAATCGCGCCATTCCAGATGCCTCTTTGATCACCTATTACATATGTGCGTCCGTACGTGCATATGTACATAGTCGTACGAGTACGTGGTGGTGGGTACTGCGTCGTCGTCGGAGGTAGTCGCTTTCCGGAGAGATTGTTGGCCCCAGAGTCCGGTCAATTGCAAAGCGTACCTTACATTGTGGTGAAGAAGTTTGTTTGATATCAAGGGCAAATTGGAATGCACCTTCCGTGGTTGACCCGAGCAATTGCCAATCTCCCCTTGCCATTTCTGTCGCGACTCCCTTCCCTTGCATGCAGGAAGTTGTCGCGTGCATATAAATAGTAGCACTTGCCTTTTGCCTTCCCCGCGCGCAGTAAGTCGTGTCGAAGGAAAGACCAAGCCAACAAAAACGGCAAGACGAATGAGACCCCAAGTCAAGCTGTCAGCTACTAGGTACATCTTGCCTGACGTCTACGACTCCAGGGTAACAGGCTCGGAACAGCGTCCGAACGCCGACGAACCGCCGCGAGCCAGCGTTTCAACCGCGTGCCGCGTGCCACGACAGACTGTGGAGGCAGGAAAAAGTTCGGATCCGCGTCCGAAGCACCAGACGAACCGTCGCGTGCCACGCCTAACAGATCTCGGTAGCCACACACCGAAAGACTGTTGCCCCGTTAACTCTTGCAGAACGCACCCCACTTGGCTGGTACCCACACCGGCCAACAAGGTCCAAGCAATTGCCATTGACCAACGCGGGGTTTGAGGGGGTTCGAGGCCTTCGACCCATCACGTACGACGATTCCATCATGTTCGCCCCCTCCAAAATCTCCTCCCTATATCCGAGGCGATCCGCCCTTTCGCTATCTGCCCTTCTCTCTTCTCCCTCTCCTTTCTCTCGCCGCCTCGCCGCTACACTCCCAGGCAAAAACAGACTCTACAGCACATCCCCCCAGCTCTTCGCAACCATGGCCGAGAAGAAGTGCCCCCTCAACCACGCCAACGTCGCTGGCGGCGGTACCTCTGCCCAGCTCATCCCTGACACCCTCCCTCTTCACATCCTCCGCCAGAACGCCCCCGCCAACAACCCTCTTGGCGGAGACTTTGACTATGCCGCCGCGCTCAAGGGCCTCGACTACGAGGCCCTCAAGAAGGACCTCCACGCCCTGATGACCGATTCTCAGGACTGGTGGCCCGCCGACTTCGGCCACTATGGTGGCTTCTTCGTCCGCCTCGCCTGGCACGCTGCTGGAACGGTTCGCCATCCCCTCATTTCCATCTGCTTCTCCTCCCCACGCTAACTCAACTCGTGTAGTACCGTGTCTTCGATGGTCGCGGTGGCGGTGGCGAGGGTCAGCAGCGCTTCCACCCTCTCGGAGCGTGGCCCGATAACGGAAACCTGGACAAGGGACGTCGTCTTCTCTGGCCCATCAAGCAGAAGTACGGTGACAAGATCTCGTGGGCTGATCTCCTGATCCTCTCCGGCAACGTTGCCCTCGAGTCCATGGGCTTCAAGACCGCCGGCATCGCCCTCGGCCGCCCCGACACATGGGAGTCCGACAAGTCCACCTACTGGGGAAGCGAGGAGACCCTCTTCCCCCAGGGCATCAAGGAACGCTACTCCCATCCCAAGGATGGTCTCTCCACCCACGGCACCTCCTCCATCAGCAGCGGAGACATGCCTTCGAAGACCCTCGAGGCTCCCCTGGGTGCCACCCAGTAAGTCCAACTTCCCTCGGCGCACATCAACGGCTGTCACTAACAAGTACCCCAGCCACGGTTTGATCTACGTCAACCCCGAGGGCCCGGCCGGAAACCCCGACCCCGTTGCCGCTGCTAAGGATATTCGCGATACCTTCGGTCGCATGGGTATGAACGACGAGGAGACCGTGGCTCTCATTGCCGGCGGACACTCCTTCGGCAAGACCCACGGTGCTGGTCCCGGCAGCAACGTCGGTGCCGATCCCTCCGGCGCTGGCATTGAGGCCCAGGGTCTCGGCTGGGCCAACAAGTACAACTCCGGCTCTGGCCGCGACGCCATCACCAGTGGTCTCGAGGTCACTTGGACCAAGACCCCCGTCAAGTGGAGCCACAACTTCTTCGAGTACCTCTTCAAGTTCGACTGGGAGCTCGAGAAGAGCCCTGCGGGCGCCAACCAGTGGTGCGCCAAGAATCCCGAGGCTCAGGATCTCATCCCCGATGCCTTCGACGCCAGCAAGAAGCACCCCGCCAGGATGCTGACGACTGATCTGTCGCTCCGCTTCGACCCCGCCTACGAGAAGGTCTCCCGCCGCTTCCTCGAGAACCCCGAGGAGTTCGCCACCGCCTTCGCCCGCGCCTGGTTCAAACTGACTCACCGTGACATGGGCCCTCGCACCCGCTACCAGGGTCCCGAGATCCCCAAGGAGGAGTTCTCCTGGCAGGACCCTGTCCCTAGCGTCGACCACGCTCTGGTCGATGCCAACGACGTGGCCGCCCTCAAGAAGGACATCCTCGCCACCGGAGTCAGCCCGTCCAAGCTCATCTCCACCGCCTGGGCCTCCGCCTCCACCTTCCGCGGCAGTGACAAGCGTGGTGGTGCCAACGGTGCCCGCATCCGCCTCTCTCCCATGAAGGACTGGGAGGTCAACAACCCCAAGCAGCTCGCCGAGGTGCTTAGCGCCCTGGAGGGTGTCCAGAAGCGTTTCAACGCCCAGGGCGGCAGCAAGAAGGTTTCTATTGCCGACCTCATCGTGCTCGCTGGTAGCGCCGCTGTTGAGCAGGCCGCCAAGGAGGCCGGTGCCGATGTCAAGGTGCCTTTCGTCCCTGGCCGCACCGACGCCACCCAGGAGCAGACCGACTCCTGGTCCGTCGGCCACCTCGAGCCCTACGCCGATGGCTTCCGCAACTACGGCAAGTCGACCGACCGCGTCAACGCCGAGCAGATCCTCGTCGACCGCGCTCAGCTGCTGACCCTGACTCCCCCCGAGCTGACTGCCCTCATTGGCGGTCTGCGTGTCCTCAACACCAACTACGACAACTCGGCCAATGGTGTCTTCACCAGCCGCCCCGGTGCCCTGACCAACGACTTCTTCGTCAACCTGCTCGACATGAGCACCGTCTGGAAGCCCACTGGCCGTGACAGCTTCGACGGCCTCGATCGCAAGACTGGTGCCAAGAAGTGGTCCGCCACCCGCAACGACCTCATCTTCGGCTCGCACCCTGAGCTGCGCGCCGTGGCCGAGGTCTACGGCAGCTCTGACGGCAACCAGCGCTTTGTCAACGATTTTGTTGCTGCCTGGGAGAAGGTCATGAACCTGGACCGATTCGACGTCCAGAACTCTGCGTCCAAGCCCCGTCTGTAAGCTTCTGTGTGGAGCAGGAGAGGGAGGACCATGACTAGGTGACGGATTAATTTCCCCAGGACTGGAATGGTGGAAGAAGAGCCGGTTTCAGTCTACTTTGACTTGTAGCGAACACAAATACCACATGCGCTCCTTGCCTTGCTAGTATATTCTGTCTACCTATGCACTTGTGTCGTCCCCGTAGCAAATCAAGTCCCAGACTTGAGCAAGTGACTAGCACAAAAGCGAGACACTATAGTAAAGATAGTACCAGATAGTCGTGTATTTGAAGGCATAGTATCCGTACTTGTGTATATATTCATAGGTATATCTATATGGTATTTATACATGGACATGCCTATATGATGATTATATATCATATTCATGCTTTATCATCATACGCATGTGCAATACCTATTGTTATTTTGTGTCTCGCTTCTCACGCTAACTAACGACTTGTCTAGCTCTCTGTATTATCCCGACTTTATGGTTGTCGCAAACAGTCCAGAAACCTATAGCGTCTCTGATAGATACTGTGGCAATGTACAAACACTGCGTACAACTTGGTATCTTGTCGCTTCGACTTGTCAAAAAACGAGACAAGAGAGATGTGACAATAATTCCTTCCTTCCTCGTTGGGGCCTTTATGTCTCACTTGGTCATACTGCCAGCGCGCTGGGATCGCTCCTTCCATCTTGAGCTTATTGCCGAAACACAGCAATGGTCTAGGGGCGCAGCCTAGCTCAAATTGCAGCATATAAGAGGCAGGATGAGCCACTGGTAGTTCCAGTGGCTAATTTATTTTTTTGACCAATTTTCATGGACAGGTGTGCGATCGCGCATAGGAGTTGACGGAGGCAAGTCAACTTTGGAACGGCGCAGCCGTAGGGTAAGGTGGACCCCCGTCCCCACTTCGGATCCGCCGACCGGCCCGGTGTCATCGGAGTTGCACCTCCGCAGCTCCGGTCCCAGATAAAAAAGAAGGCGCGATAAATTGATTAAACCCGATACAATCAATCAATTAATTAATCAATCAATCCCGCACCCCACACACCACCGTCGCAAACCCAAAACCCAACCACCAGCCTTACCCCATCTCTTCCTTCCAAGTTACCATCTAAATTGCTTCTCCTCCCACCGCCTGGCACACTGCACGTCCCCGATACCCCCAGCAGCCCAGGCGGCAGATGCAGCCCCTCCGCGGGGTCGCACGGCACGAATGACGTAAAATGGTTCGCCCCCTTGCCACCCCGCGCCCCCTCCCCAAGACAAATCCACCCGTCACGTGAGAGCCACCACTGGTTCTGACCAATCGGCTGTTTGGTCCTCGCCCGATCCATGACAACGGCTTGTGCCGGACCGGTGCCACCTTACTGTAAAGGGACTAGTGCGCAAGGGTTAAAGTCGACGACCCTGAATTTTTGGACAGAATCGGGAAGCAATTGGCCAGCCAGGCAAGCTGGAAGACGCGCCTTGCGACGGGCGGTGAGGGCTCGAGACGGGGACCAAACCTCACAATGCGCCGCTCTTTTGGAGCAACGGCCATTGTTCACACCACGCGCACTAATATCAGAGGCATGAGTATATGCGCCCGCATAAATACGTAATTAACTGGCATAAACTACCACCGACGAGTGCAGACAGCAAGAAACCAGCAGTGGTAAAAACACTATAATAAGCGATGACGATAAACACAACAAGCAAAATGAAAGGATCGACTCAGCCCACACCCCCAATAACAACCTATTGGCCCCGTCCAGTTCCCTGCCGATTGACAATTCCCTGGGGCATCCAGGTTGTGCCATTACCCCGGTCCGTTCCAGCCTTTTGCTCCCAGAACCCAGTCACCCAATGTCTTCTTCTTCTTCGTCTACCGCAGACAGGACTTGATCGCACGCAAGATCAGCCGTAAGTTTTTGCACCTCTTCTCAAGGGGGTCGGCCCTCTGCCCAGCAAAAGATTTCCAAATCATACCAAACATCTTCTCTCTCCCCGCTTCTCTTCTCTCGTCCCGGGTCTCGTAGCGCTTCTGTCCATAAAGTCGCTTCCATGGTAGAGGGAGCTGCAGAGACGAGACTGGGCGCGGTTCTCCGACCGCGAGGAGCCAAGAAGAGGCACAAAAGGCATCATATAATAACCAGGGCGATGCGGAGGCGTCACTGCCAAAAACAAAACAAAGATAGCGATAACGAACGCCCACATTAGCCTCCAACGCCAGTAAAGGAGTGTAATGGCCTTGCGCAAGCCGTCATAATTACACAGCCCACCCAGTCCCGCCGTGAAACAGAAAGACAGCCCGCCGCTCGCCAACGCCGGACCATCCGAAAGACGTGTAACCAGCTCGGGGTTGCTCCCTTCTTTTTTTGTAAAAGTGGGTCCGAGTACAAGGGAAATTGTTTGCTCATCAAGGAGGAGACAAGCGGATAAGTCTGACCGAGAGGCATGAAAGTTGACCCGACAGATGTATCAGAACCAAAGATTCTCGGATATGGTTCTGATCAATAGTCAAGGCTACCGCTTCCGCTTCTTGGCCTTATCGGCGGTCATGATGGGCGGGACGGTGATGGGGGCTGCGGGTAATAGCTCGGGCTGGCCGGCGATGAGAGCCTCGTCCTTCTTAATGGGGACACCCATATGACGACCATATCGTCCCTTGCGACCGTTGCCTTCGTCCTCGCTGATGCACTGCTCGGCGGTGAGGCCGGCATCGCGGCAGCGCCCGCAGGGTCGCTGGCGATCGCAACCCTTCTTACTCTTACGGCAGCGTTGGCAGCGCGGCTTGGTAGAGAGGTCAGGCTGATCATCCTCACCGGGCTGTGGAAGGCCGTTGGTAGAGGTAATGGACTGCTTCCGCGAGCCAGGCGCTGAGGCAGGTGATATGGGGCCACCTGGAACAGGAGGGAGCTTCTTCGGAGCGGGCTGGGACTTGGAGGTCTTGGAGGTCTTGGGCTTGGAGCTGGAAGAAGGAGCCTTGGGTTTGGGTGCCGACTTGCTCTTGAGCGGCTGCGGTTTGGCATCAGCCTCGTCAGTGCTGACCTCAGCACCAGCCGGAGGCGCAAAGTGGGCCTCCGTGGTCTGGTAGATGACCTGCGAGGCGCCAGAACCCTCCACCTTCTGGCGACGAGCGGGAGGAGCTTCCTCTTCGCTGTCGCTCTCACTGTCGCTGGTAGCGCCAGTAGAGGACGCGGCATCGGCCTTGCCGCTGAATGTATCATCGAGGGTGGACGCTGATGTGCGGCCGTGGGAGATGTTGGACATATCGCCAAGTCTCATGAGTTGGAGCGCAACGTCCTTGTCTTCCTCGGACACGCAGCTACCGACCGTTGGGTCAGGTGTGGGCAAGATGCCGTTGGTGGGAATACCCGCAATGCTTCGAGAGCGACCATGTCCAGCAGGGTGAGCCGTATACATATTTGACTGCACGCCTCGGTTGAAGTTGTGTGAGGCGTGCATCGGTCGAGGGTTCGTGAAGGGATTTTGTCCCGAGAATCCAAAGGGCATCGAGGGTCGATGATGCTCAATGCGGCGCGCGGGCGACACCGAAGGGTTCGAAGTGGCAGCTGGCATTTGGGGTGGTGCGAAAAGGGGCAGTTCCTGCGGTTGTCAAGTTAGTTTGATAGAAAAGAGAGATCAGAGGCCAATTAAGGCTCTCTTACCGAGCTCTCAAACTTGGCCCTCTTGCGACGACCACCCTCCACAATATTCTCGACGCTGATGTCGGTGTTCCCAAGCTGCTCCTTAGTTCTAGCCGATGAAGTACTTCGGGCACCCTCATCGCTGCTGTAGCCAGCCATGTGGTCGCTGTGGGGGTCGGCCTGACCCAGCGCAGTATGGTTCTTGACGGAACGAGGCCGGCGCTTCTGCCCGGCGCTGCCCACAGAGTCATCCCTGGGGCCAGTGAGGCCATTGGGCGAGCGACTGCGTTGCCGCGATGACCTGGAGGCAGGGCGGCCCATTTCTAGAGGCTGGCGGTGTGCAGGCTGGGCATGCTGGGCCTCGCCAGAGTAGTAGGACTGGGCACCCGGGGCAGATGCCGGGTAAGAGTGGCCACCATAGGCAGCCGGATCGGCAGGGTACTCCTCGAAGACCCTGACGTAGACGACCATATTGTTGGTGAAGTTTTCATACCGGGCAATGAGGGTGTTTCCCTCCTTGTCCTCAAAGCTAACGCCCTTGGACCCGGTGGGACCCGAATACAGACCGTAAAAATTCTTGACCGTCGTCACAATCGAGTCTGTGGTATCATGGGGGTAAATTTGCACTCGCATAGGCAAGCGCGCACGATATTGAGGCGCATCGACGAACAAGAGCTCAAATGCGACGTTCTTGGGGCTCGGTGGCTGCCCGGGTGAGACAACCTCTCCGCGAGCGGAGGCATCCATGCCGGGAGATGTGGTTACCGGCGACATTGAAGCCATGATGACTTGATTGTGTTTGGTATTGGTGTCGATGGGGGGGTAGTGCGGATGATGGGAAGGGGATAGAAGGTCGGATGGTTGGGGACACCGACTTGGGGCGGTGCTCTGGTGAGGAGACGGAGACGACCCGGTCAAAGGTGCGTCCCGACAGGATTGTCCAAGGGAAGACGTTGGTATCCCGCCCCTAGCCTCTGGATAGCTCAGGAGAGGAAACCGACAGCTTTTCTTGGAATATTGATGATCGGAAGGGGTTTATAGTTGCATCACCACCCAAGCCGCAGGGCGGTAAGCGCCAGGTCGGTAGCGGAGGGCTGGGTGCGCAAGAGGCGGCGACGGCGCCAGCGGTCGGGATGTCAACGACGACGGAGAGTTTTGATCTGATCAAAGCCTTGGGTCGATTAGCGATCGCTGATGGCAAGAGAGGCTGGAAGGAGTGCGAGAGGCCATGGGCCAAGTTGTGGAAGGGCAAAATGGGCTGTTCCAAAGTCGGCGCCCAGGCGTCCGGAGCGAGGGCGCTGGTGGGAACCATCTATAGGAGACGATGGAGATGTGGGAGGGTTTGATTGAGTGCTGGGAGGGATCGCGCAGGACGATAGAGGCGAGATGACTTACCAGAGATGTCGAGAGTGGTCTGAGGGCGTTGTGGTGAGGACCAAGGTTGACCAGAGAGTGCATGAGGAGGGAAAAGAGGAGCCAAGCGAGGCCGACCGGATTTTGTCGCAGCACACTGTGAGGTCTGGCAGCCCGAGTCTACCTGGCACACTGGCACACACTGGCTGGTGCTGTGCTTGTCCACTAAGGGCCCAGTGAGCTGGCGCTGCTGGCGCTGTACTGGCAGGCGCAGGCGCACTAACGGACGGTCCAGGCCAGCCCTCCGCAGGCTGCTCCCACCACCGATCCTTGGAATCCTGGGAGGCTCTGGAGTGCCATGTACGTGGAGTTCTCACCTGGAAACCATCTGGACAAGACCGCTAGGATACACATGTTCCATCTCATCCCTCTTGATACTCTACGTCCTGGGAAATTGGGTACTCTGGGCGGGCGAACGGCCAGCCCTCGGGCCGGGATGGGGATCGTGGATGGGCACTAAGTTCAGCGGGCTCAGCGGGTTCACTGTGTGCGTGTGCGTGTGTGTGTGTGTGACGCTCGCTGCCTCCACAGCCCTCCTCCCGATAACCTGGAATATCTGCTCGTTCCAGCGCACGCACCACAACATCACATCACCTCTGCAGAATCGCCAATCTTGACTGCTGGCGTTGCCTTTGCGCATTGTCAAAATCTACCGTGATCCTGCTGCCTCAAGATGCGCAACACCTCGTCATGTCTGGGCCCAAGGAAGACCCGCAGCGCCGTGGTTGGAGGTGGCGTGAGGGCTGCCAATCACCCGGTGTCGATCTCGGCCTGCCGCACCTCAAACGAAGGCGACCTTTCGCACCAGCTCCCCCATTGCCTACAACTGCCCGCCCACCCCTTTGTCTGCTGGGAATGGGCAAATTGGGGAGGAAAAGCCGTTGATATATGTCCTAGGCAGCTGTTTATATGCGTAGCGCTCCTTGTGTAGCCCGTCGTGACCTGCTGTCTCTGATGCGCCAGCCATCAATCTTGGCCGTGGACAGTGCCTGTTGCGACTCTGCGCACACACTCGACACCCGAAGTCTTGTGACCTCAGGATTCAGGTATTACATACATGGTAATAATAGCACCTTGGCCAGCTAAGCAGCCCCCCATCTGCTCAATCCCGCGCCGGCAAGCTCCTCAACTCTGCCAGACTAGACATTTGTTGATATGCATGGCCCCGCCATCCGTCTTGACGCTGATTCGACGCGCAAGTGTCGCCTTTGGGTCTTGAAACTTTGGGCCAGCGCACACACACAATGCCACCCAAGGGCCAGCAGATACACATCATCGGTGCGGTAGGAGCGGCGAAGCGGGGGTCCCTCTGGCCCGATGACTGGAGCAGAGTGCCATGCCGGGGCTACGGGTTCGTCTGCCAGCGTGCCTGACTCCTGCAACCCTCTCTTCTTTGCTCAGTCCTGACCGCATGTGTCGTGCCCTGAGATCCAATGCAGGGGTCTGGTCTTTGGTAGCGGGACCGATTCAAAACGATGCCCGACCCATTGTCGCGACCCTAGGGTCGTCTGGCGCAGCGCCGTTCGAGCGAGCTGCGAGTGACTTGCGCGCGCGCGCACGCAGCTCGTATCTTTGCGGGTAGAGGTAGGTGGTCAACAAAAAGGGAATCAGGGTTCGAGCCAAGCGCGGCTCGGAATTTACAGCTGTTCCATGTGCTCCTCCATCAGGGCATCTCGAAACAAGACCAGGATAAGAAGGGAAGCCCAGGCGGCCCCGCGGCAACCGAGCGTCTCTGGATGATACGACTAGGCGCTCGATGCCCATACTGTGCTGTATATTGACCTCTGGCAACACTCCAGCGCTCCTACCCCCATCGCGCCGACGCCTCCCGTCAACCATTGAATTTGGCCTCGTTGAAATCTGAGGTGTCGTTGTGGCCAGAGGTCCCACCATCCGCTGGCGACGTCTGGATCCCTGCACGACAGGGTGGGCGCCTCTGGGGTGGCCGGCGACAGCGCATCATTGGCTGGGGTGCAGCCTGGATCGCCAGATTGCTCACGACCTGCGACAAGACGACGCCGTCGAGGTTCGCAGGCTCCCAGTATCTGCGGCGCATCGGCGCGAACATGTTTGTTGACGCCGACGACGACTTGCCCAGGCGCCGAGGCAGCGTCGCTGGTCTAGATCCGAGCACCTAGTGGGATATAATATCCCCACGGTGGACCGGCGAGGCAGCTTAGCAGCGTTAGCAGCGTTAGCAGCTTAGCAGAGCGCATGCCAGAATCGTTGGCTGTCATCCGCTGCGGGTCGCGTGCCACTCTCAGTTTCGCCTTGTCGCACTGCTCCGGCATGGCCGCTGCTTCCCCCCCGCCCTGTATCTGTGTCTGCGTCTGGGCCATGCGCCGCCATCGAATTCGCTGGTTGACCGCAGTTGGGGCCTTGCCCTGTGGCCAGAGATATGTTTGTTGATACGGCCTGGCCCGGGGCCGTCGCCTGTCAACGAGCGCATTGGCGAGCGCAAAAGACGGTGTGCGTCAAAGTGTGTCCCGTTGAGCAGTCCATGTCCACAACAGTTCTAACAAGCGGGGCCTCTGGGGTTGCCACAATGCCACAATGCGCGCCCTCGCCGCTCGCAGCAGAATCACCCCGTCGCATGCCTACCTTAATAAGGTACAGTCCGGCAGTTCCCCCACGCA
Organism: Amphichorda felina; assembly: GCA_016490725.1. NCBI lineage: Eukaryota > Fungi > Ascomycota > Sordariomycetes > Hypocreales > Bionectriaceae > Amphichorda > Amphichorda felina. The sequence goes on from JAEMHR010000119.1 coordinate 21,615, forward strand.
TCTTGGTCACGTTGCACGGTTGCGCTCTTTACGGGATCCAGGGAGCAATTGCACAGTACATAGCATCCGTACATGACAGAGCTGCAGTCGCAACTCGGGCCCGCGACGAGCACAGTGGGCGGCGGCCAGAGTGACGTTGGCATTGTGGCTGGCGGTGGATCATGGCGCTGGTCAAATCCTTGCTCGAGGATCGGCACCACTGCCGTCCCGTCGCAGTCGCTTTTTTCGCCATCTTGCGCTCAAAAGACGAGCCTGCGAACCTGTCTCAGGGAGCGCGCGGGTTGAGTTTGGAGCCGTGCCGGATCGCGTGCCTAATACGAAGTGGAAAATACCAATTTGTGCGCCTGCGCACCTTGCTGAGTGCCCGAATCCCCAATGTCAAAGCATAGGCCAACGTCGCATTCTCACCGTCGCCGAGGCGCAGCTGCACAATGCGACAGCACCAGGAGTCCAGGGACTTTCCAAGATGCGCCCTGGGAGATCGAGAAGCAGATGGCCGATCTGACAGTCTCTTTCGCTTCTTTATCAGTTGAATTAACCCGTCTAATTCTGTCAGGCGCCATAGTTGCGCTGAGACAAGCCCCCATTTCCTTCATCTCGCTATCTGGCCATCTCATTTCTTGTCGGCTCAGATCGGCGCACTGTGACAACGACCCATCATCGCAACGTCCACCACGCCATTTCTCCTCGGCCCTGGCCATTCTTCATCATCCTAGCGCGTGCAAGCGTATACAATGCTCAACTCTGTTCCACGGATGCCATGGGCGCGAGGGCGCTGCGCAGCTTCTGCTGGATGGATGGTCCGGAGGCAAAAAAATTGGTGGCTCAGAACAGGTCTAGTGCCGGTTGCGTGGCGCATCAGAGTGAGGGGGTGATGCCATCTCCCACCGGAACCGCTAATACGAGTACTCTGACTGTTTCGCCTTCCCATTGCTCCTACGTCCTCTCCTCATCGGGCCCCCGGATCCTGACCTGCGATTCTCCGGCCCCGAATGCTGCGCAGGCTGTCGCGCGGCCGCCTCCAGGGCCTCGTGGCTTCTGGGGGAGCGAGTGCCATCGGTCCAGTGGACGGTGAGTTTTGCGCCGACATTGAAACGACGGTGCGATCGCATTGGACACGGCCAGCCTCTGGCGCATACCAAAAAAGGCGTCGCATTTCCCCATCTGGGCTTGTTGACGCTTGCTAATGACTTGGGAGACTTTCCTGTGCCATGCGACTGCCTCTGAGGATTTTTTTTTGGGCTCGTCAAGTGACGTCGCCGTGATGGGCTCGATGGAGTCGAGTCTGCTGGAAGGGACCATTAGGGTCACGTGCGGACGTGGTAGATTGGCGCCTGAGCCCGGGATGCCAAGACGCGCCATTGCAAGGGTCTTCGGTATCATCTTTGATCATGGCTGGCAGCTTCAATTTTGTTACAAATTGTATCAGAGCGCTCCTGTAATATCAAGCCAATTTTTAAATGCTCTGCTTGCTTTGATTTGTATAATTCAATTGAATGTGCTCTTTTTATACTACATTTTGTCTGTCATGAAGGTTCTGGTGAGACGCGACGGGAAAATCGTTAGGCCGGATTAGGACTAGCGATTGCGGGCGTTGGGGATAAGACAGTACTCCGTAGGCGGTGTGTAATAGTAGTGCATTCCCAGCAGCTGTGGCGCGACAGTACGGATAATCGTAGCAAACTGGCGCTCCTTAGAATCGAAAATAACTTTGCCAGCTTCACCTGGGTCAATATAATCGATACAAACCCGACTGCTTGACTATTGAGGTTGTAAAGCGGCTACGCCACCAGCTATTAGTGCGTGCATTGCAGTGTCTTTAATCGTCATCGCCGTGACGACGGCTCATCAGCGCAGGTGCCGCTGCAGGATCCGTGCGCACATGCCGTCCATTTATGCAAGCCACAAGCTTGCACCAAATCACCAGCAGTGCCAAGGCATTGTGCTGTTATTAATGCATCGACATAAACAAATAAACACCCGCAACCAGTTCACCAACCCTTCATCTTAAACCCTTATGAACCACGGAAGCTAGGAAGCTCCCCCGGTGGTAGGCATTGGCACTGCGACAGCTCGACCCCAGCTGGCAATTTGCAACCCCATGTTTTTATTTCCCTCCTCCTGTTTGATGCCGACCAGCGCAGCTTTCTGTCCTCATCTCGTCTAGCTGCCTCGACCAGCACTCAGGCCACGCTTCGAGTCCTCGAATCTTAAATTTTTGAGCACATCTGCCATTTGGCCATCCACTTCCTGGCGAGGCGCGAGCCTGCAATCTGGAACTTTATTTCCACCCGCACACCAACCTCTTCCTTCCCCATTCGATATCCCTTCCCAGGATTCAGGTTCAACCGCGACCCTGACGCCAACCATCCACGTCCAAACACAGCCACCCCAACACGCTACCCGACGATTCATGATATTTTCACGCGATAGAAGGTCCTAAAGTCCCGTCGGACTTGAGCATTGACTTTATTTCGAGCCAAGTCGCGTCGTAGCCTGCAGGATCAACCAATATCCATACGCGCCCCGGATATCTCTGCCCAACATGGATGCTCGGGTAAGTCGATTGGATCTCTTCTGTCTGCTCTTGCAATGCCCACCTTCCTCTAAACATCTGACGTGTATGCTGGAATAACATTCTAACCTCTTTCTCTACAACAACAGCACCACCGACCTCGCGACGAGAACGCGAGGCCTGCACTCGGCCACCGCCACAAGTCGACCGGGAACATGGCCCTCGCGGCAGCGAACCCGCCCACAGCGGGCATGCGAGGCCCTGCGAAACGCGCTACCTTCGAGGACGTCACAAACATGTCGAAGCAACACACGGGAGGACGGGACGTTGCAAAGATCCACAAGGCCCAATCTGTGTGTCACCTCAACCATGCCAGGCCCCAGACCAACTTTGGCAAGGAGAATGCCGTCCTCCAAGGGAAAGATACCTTGGCTCTTGCCCGTCCTGCCCGGAAGATTCGTGCTCTGGCCAGCAATAATCCCGCTCCTCGCGAGTCTCGGTCGACACAACAAGAGACAAGGGTGGGAAAGATTCCTCAAGAGTCGGCCGTGGACGCCTCCCAACCAAGCACGGAAGTGGCCCTGAGAGAAGAGTCGCAGGTCCCTGAACCTGAGGAGCCGAGAATCCCTGAGGGAGTTCTCACTGCGCCATCTCTTCAGCCTCGGCACCACAAGAGCCAGCCTCAACTCAAGCAGCAACAGCCTACTCTGCGCAGAACTCAGAGCCGGCAGCTCGAGAGGCCCCAGCACCTGGAGACAGTACGACCTTCGCACGAGGTGCTGGAACCTGTTATTGTTGACGATATTCCTCTACCGCATTCTGACCAATCTCTCGACTCCTATGATGCACTTGACGTGTCCCACTACGAGTCACTCATCGAGTCGGTCATCTGCGAAGAGCCCCAGGTGGATCTTGCTGCGAGACTACCCGAGATCTCGGAAGAGTCTTCCGTCGTTCCTGTCAACTACCGCGATGGGCCCACGCCTGGGCTATCGGAACCGGAGGAGTACTGGGAAGGTGAAGACGAGGAATATGATGATCAAGGTTACACGACGGCGCATTCTATTCCGTCCCGCGATGTGACAACTAGTGGTGTTACAACTGTTCTTCAACCCAAGGCTACCGAGCGTGTACTCCATGAGCTGGAGGAAGCCAGATTAACGGTCGAGGCCACGCGTTTGCAAGAGGACGTCGAGGAGGAGTACTGGGATGTCAGCATGGTGGCCGAGTATAGTGAGGAGATCTTCGAGTACCTACGCGAGATGGAGGTACGTTTAGGGATGGATACTCGCTGCAATTCCACGCTAACTGATTTGTTCTCTAGGTCAAGATGCTGCCGAACCCACACTACATGGAAACGCAGTCCGAGATCCAATGGTCCATGCGGTCTGTTCTGATGGAATGGCTGGTCCAAGTCCACAGTCGATTTCAGCTTCTCCCCGAGACGCTCTTCCTGACAGTCAACTACGTCGACCGCTTCCTATCTTACAAGGTCGTTTCGATCGGCAAGCTTCAGCTTGTGGGCGCGACTGCGATCCTCGTCGCCTCGAAGTACGAAGAGATCAATTGCCCATCGCTACAAGAGATTGTCTACATGGTAGATGGAGGGTACACGGCCGATGAGATCCTCAAAGCGGAACGTTTTATGCTTAGCATGCTGGGCTTCGAGCTTGGATGGCCGGGACCGATGAGCTTCTTGAGGCGTGTGAGCAAGGCGGATGACTATGACCTAGACACTCGCACGCTGGCCAAGTACTTCCTCGAACTGACCATTATGGATGAGCGGTTCGTCGCATCACCACCCAGCTTCCTGGCGGCTGGCGCCCATTGTCTGTCACGCCTAATCCTAAACAAGGGCCCCTGGGTAAGTCGTACCATTTTTCTCAGAGACGCACGCCACTGACATCTTACAGACCCAGCACCATGTTCACTACTCAGGCTACACATGGAGCCAGCTCAAGACGCTTGTCACCATGATGCTTGAGTGTTGCCATAATCCGGAGGAGCACCACCAAGTCATTTTCGACAAGTACGCCGACAAGAAGTTCAAGCATGCATCACAGGTCGTCCAGGGAGCACTGGACGTGGGGTTCACACTGTCCCCCCACCAAAACTACAACGTCCAGACCAGCTCACGGCCACTTTTCTGCTGAAGAAGGTCGCCGACCCTAATCAGCCTCTTCCCACTTGGGCATGCATAATTTTGGCATTGCCTTTTGCACGACCACCCTCCTAACTCTTTGGATTGTACGAGTTTTTGGCTCCTGGCCAGGATCCGCGTCGTCCTCGGCGTGTCGGCTAGATGCGACACTGGCTTCTTTCAGGACCTGTGCTTGGAACATCTGTCGGAAACCACATGACACAACATGCTGCCTTTGCTCCCCCACCCGAACAAGCGGCACACTAATAATACCTGGCTCTATGCATCTTGGGGCTGCGGTCTTGCGGCTTTGATGATATTGATGACTTGATGACTTTTGACGACACTCCGGGCCACCGCACAGTGGTATCTGCTTTTTTTTTTCTGCTTATCGGAGGTGCCGATGTTCTGCTGTAGAAAGACGGGGCAACTACCTAACTTACTTACACCAACAACAGGGGTGGAGGCGAGAGGCATAGATAGTTTTGCCCAGATTCGGAATTCGGGGTGGCCATGGCCTGAGAAGCCTCTGGACATTGTATGGAATAATCTCGCTGAGCCTTGATGGCGTTGCATTTTCTTTGTTGTCTTTTTTTAGAGCTTTGCAAGGCATGGACATTGCGATGGCGTTAGGGGTGTAATCAGGCAAGAATAGACGAGGTCGTACTTCGTGATCACTTGGAGTCCTATTGTGGAGGCATGATGACTACAAGTATTGAAGTATTATTATTACCCAGTGCGTAGCGGATATCCCTGTTAGTCACCGCCACTATTACGAGTATGGTTGCGGGTGAAGAAGGATCGGGAACCGCAGCCGGCTGAAGACGCAATCCCGAACCAGGACCGGGAAATTCCCGATGACCGGCGGTTTGGGAGAGTCACCGGGCCAGACAGCTGGCTTGTGATAGGCGCGGATTCGACGGTGACCGAGGCACCTGCATGGCGCATATGTAGGAATGCAACGCAGCGATCGCATTCAACCGGGTGTTGAGGCGCTGCGCAGAAGGCCATATAGTTTACGGCATGTAGTTGAGCGCACTTGACTGGCCAGGGGCACGAATTCCAACCCAGCCAGAGAACAAAGTTTGCCCCTGACTGACTCAACACGCCATGCCTAACATGCCCTTTACCTTTGTGGACTTTGCCATTGTTGAGCGACCGGCGCACGTGGAATTGCCGAGCTGCCCCTGACTAAGACGGTGGAGAAACGTATGTCCGGGCAAACCCGCTATCTGATGGGCAGAGCGGGTGTCAGACAGGAGAGTGACAAGAGTCTCGCGGCCTGCACTGGCGCAGCAGCACTCCAGACCGCTCACTGCCTAAGTGGCCTAGCCCAGCCCCCCAGTGGGCCAGTGGCCCAGCGGCCTGGTGCAGTGGCCAACTGGCTTGTTGGCAAGCAGCCTGTCAGCCATGGAAGTGGAACAGATGGATGGAACTTGGAAGACGCCAGCAAGTCGCCTCTGGCCTCCCGGCCGAACTAGGAGACGGGCCCTCCTTGCTGTCCATTTTTCTCCGGCCCAGCTCTCACCAGAGTGGAACGCTCAGACTCTGGAGCAGGATCCCTTAATTGACTCAACATCTAGCCCACGCGGAACCCCAGGATCTGGGCTTCTCCATTCTGCGATAACGGGGGCCCTTGACTCTGATATTTTTCTGTGCCCTTTGCGACTTCGTCCCGTGGCTCCTCGCACGTTGCGTGTTCCCAAGCTCCGACAAAGGCTGTCGACGTAGTCGATTTTTTGGGGGGGTTTTTTTTTTTTTACGAGCACGCACGCCTGCAGATCCATCTGCTGGTCACCACTCCCCTACCAACGCTACCAGCGACGCCCATCCTAGCGGTTCGCCCCCTGCTTACGGGAAGCTTGACGAAACCAAGCTCTCGCGACTCAATTGGATGCCAGACTTGCACGTCTACGACTAGCATCGAGCGAGATTCACCATGGCGCAGATGACAGCCGTCAAGGAGGCTGTCAAGGACAGCCTCGTGGGCACCGAGGAGACTTTGCCAATGTCGGCCCACACGAGGGCGCGTTTCCTGGGAAATGCCATCAAGGACCCCGAGACGGGCGAATTGTACATGGGCCCCGACGAGTTCATCAATGCTGTCGCTCCCAAGAGCGAGGACTACGTGAGTATTCGACCCATCGATGCATTGCGAGGCGACGTGGCCCCGATCTGGAGCTACCTCGTGTGCTGACAGAAGACCTACCCAAACAGCACAAGATCAAGCGCGAGCAGTACTCGATCCTGTTCCGCGTCGCCGACAGGAAGAACACCGGGCGCGTCACGGTGGCCGACTGGGCCGTCTTCGAGAACCTGCTGATGAAGCCCGACTCCGAGTACGAGATCGCGTTCCGCCTCTTCGACGTGGACCGCACGGGCAACGTGCGCTACGACGACTTCCGCAAGCTGTACGAGCTCAACAAGGGCCCCGGGAGCATCCCCTTTGACTGGGACTGCGAGTGGGCCAAGCTGTACATTGGCAGCCGCAAGAAGCGCCACAACCTCGACTACCCGCAGTTCTCGCAGATGCTGCGCGGCCTGCAGGGCGAGCGCATCCGCCAGGCCTTCCAGCTCTTCGACAAGGACGGCGACGGCTACATCGAGCCCGAGGACTTTGAGCGCATCATCGTCGAGACGGCCAAGCACAAGCTGTCCGACCACCTGCTCGAGAACCTGCACACCCTGTGCAACATCTCCAAGGGCAGCAAGATCTCGTACGCCAACGTCCGCGCCTTCCAGAACATGATCAAGGAGATGGACCTGGTCGAGCTCATTGTGCGCCGCGCCGTCTCGCGCTCCACCGACGGCATGATCACCAGCTCCGAGTTCCTCAACGAGGCCGCCAAGGTCACGCGCTTCTGCCTCTTCACCCCGATGGAGGCCGACATCCTCTTCCACTTTGCCGGCCTCGACAAGCCCTCGGGCCGCCTGGGCCTCAGCGACTTCGCCAAGGTCCTGGACCCCTCGTGGCGCAACCCGATATACGACGCCGACGAGCTGGCCGCCGAGGCCCTGTCCCGGTCCAAGGGCGGCGCCCTCCTGCGCGGCTTCCTCGAGTCGGCGTACAACTTCGGCCTGGGCAGTTTGGCGGGCGCCTTCGGCGCCTTCATGGTCTACCCGATCGACCTGGTCAAGACGCGCCTGCAGAACCAGCGCGGCGCGCAGCCGGGCCAGCGCCTGTACAAGAACTCGATCGACTGCTTCCAGAAGGTGGTCCGCAACGAGGGCTTCCGCGGCCTGTACTCGGGCGTGCTGCCCCAGCTGGTCGGCGTGGCGCCCGAGAAGGCCATCAAGCTGACGGTCAACGACCTGGTGCGCGGGCGCCTGACCGACAAGTCGGGCAAGATTACCCTGCCGTCCGAGATCTTTGCCGGCGGTATGGCGGGTGCCTGCCAAGTTGTAAGTCTGCTCTCTCTCTCTCTCTCCCGTCCCTCCTAGACCAATCCATCCACCCCACCCCAACCCCAGCAGTATAGAGTTTTCTCTAACCCCGGTGCGCGCGCGCAGGTCTTCACCAACCCCCTCGAGATTGTCAAGATCCGGCTGCAGGTGCAGGGCGAGATCGCCAAGACGGTGGACGGCACCCCGAAGCGGTCGGCCATGTGGATCGTGCGCAACCTGGGCCTCGTGGGCCTGTACAAGGGCGCGTCGGCGTGCCTGCTGCGCGACGTGCCCTTCTCGGCCATCTACTTCCCGACGTACAGCCACCTGAAGCGCGACTTCTTCGGCGAGTCGCCCACCAAGAAGCTGGGCATCCTGCAGCTGCTGACGGCGGGCGCCATCGCGGGCATGCCGGCCGCGTACCTGACGACACCGTGCGACGTGATCAAGACGCGCCTGCAGGTCGAGGCGCGCAAGGGCGAGGCGCAGTACACGGGCCTGCGGCACGCGGCCAAGACCATCTGGAAGGAGGAGGGGTTCACGGCCTTCTTCAAGGGCGGGCCGGCGCGCATCTTCCGGTCGTCGCCGCAGTTCGGCTTCACGCTGGCGGCGTACGAGGTGCTGCAGACGCTGCTGCCCATGCCGGGCAGCACCGGCCCCAAGAAGGAGATGGCCGAGACGCACGTCGGGGTCGCGGGCGCGGGCGCCGTGTCGCAGGTCAAGGGCGGCAGCCTGGACACGAGCCCCTTTGCGCGCAGCCGCAACGCGCTCAAGGTGATCCTCGACCTGGACGAGGACTTTGGCAAGATCAAGGTGCCCAACGAGAAGGGCTGGCGGTCGCTGCCCAAGGCCATGGGCGGCGGCGGCAGCGCGATATAAGTTGCATCGCATCGCATCGCACCTCACCGAGCCGAGCCGAGCCAAGCCCAGCCCAAGCCAAGCATGCGTCCCCTTTTAGTTTCTGGTTCCCCAATCCTGGAGGTGGGCTCTTAGAGGCTCTTTTAAGTGTTTTCTGTATGGTGGCCCTCTCCTCGGCTATATGGGGGTGCTGTTTGCGCAGGGGGGCGGATGACGGTTGTTCCTTTTTTGCGCCGGTCATAGCCGGGGCTCAATGCTCGGCCGGCAACGACTCTCGGGATTTACTTCTGGTAGCCGGGTCAAGGGAAGTGGTATCAGTGCTTGCTACCTTATCTCTCTGATCATGTAAAACCTGCATCAGAAAAGGCGTTTGGGGAATGTCCCTTTCTATGTTTCTATTCTTCCCTTTTTTTTTCTTTATCGCTCATATTTCTGACAATTCCCTTTTTCTTCTGGCATTTGGCGCTGCTTTCCGTCTTTTTGTTGGCTTTTTTTGTTAATTTATCTTCCATTTGTCCTGACCACGATGGAGAAGGATGACACGCGCCCTCTGGCTGGGTGGCATTGGATCGCCCTTTGGGGGACGAACGAGGTACTACGGCCGAAGAGTGTGAGTGGTGTCGTGATGAATCGGAGAAGGATGGATGATGTGACGAGCTGGGGAGTGGTGGGTGAGCGGGCTCCATTGGTTCCCGGGGGGTTGTTGGCGGGAGGGACGTTACACATAGAGCAGTTTCTAGACAAGTCAAGAAATAGAGGACTGTTTTTCACGAGGCCACTGGTTCCGGTGCTTGCTGTTGTAGAGTCGTGTACCTACCTGTATGTGAGCGATGGCGTGATATGACCACGGATGAGGTCATCAACAAATGACCAGTTTGAAACTTGTCCGGAAGCTTGTCAAAGTTATCCATGACTTGACTCTCTAACATTCCAGACAATACAGACATCATTATGAAGGCCCCTAGGGATTGATACGGGACACGCGACTGGACACTATAAGAAGAGGCCGTTTGCTATGATGTATAAATAAAGTTCGAGCCACCCGCGGAGCAGATGGAGATGCCGTGCGGGGGGTATAGGGTAGCTAGATGGCACCCCACGGGGGACGGATCCGGAGCTCGGCGCTCCTCATCAGTTCCCCAACAACTGTGATAATCGGTGCCAATCTCCTCCTCTCTCATCACCAGCAGCATCGCCATCGCCGCCGCCGCCGCCGCCCCCGACGCGCGCCATGGCCTTCCTCCCCATCCTATCCGGCATCTTCGGCTGGGTCTACTTTTTCTGCTGGAGCCTGTCCTTCTACCCGCAGGGCATGCTCAACTGGCGCCGGCAGTCCACGTCCGGCACCACCGTCGACTTTCCCCTGCTCAACGTCCTGGGTGAGCGCGCGCGCATCTCCCATCAACCCTTTCTCCTGCACTGGATACGAACATGTACTGACGGTGGAATAAACCAAAAACAGGATTCACCGCCTACTTCGCCTCCAACCTCGCCTTCTACGCCTCCCCCACCGTCCGCGCCCAGTACGCGGCCCGCCACGCCGGCCTCACCCCGACTGTCCAGCTCAACGACATCACCTTCGCGCTGCACGGCCTGCTCGTCAGCATCGTCGTCACCTCGCAGTACCTCTTCTCGCGCCGGCTGTGGGGGTTCGCCCCCAGCCACGGCGCGCGGCCCAGCCGGCCCATCCTGGGCGTCTGCGCGGGCTGCGCGGCCGGCGTGGCGCTCGTGTGCCTCGTCGTGGCGCGGGACACGACGGCGGCGGACGGCGGCGGCGAGGACCCCCTCGCGCGGGGCTGGTGCGCGCTGGACGTGGTGTACGCGGCCGGGTACGTCAAGGTGGTGGTGACGCTGGTCAAGTACACGCCGCAGCTGCTGGCCAACTGGCGCAACGGCAGCACGCGCGGCTGGAGCATCTGGCAGATCCTGCTCGACTACGCGGGCGGGGTGCTGAGCATCGCGCAGCAGGGCATCGACAGCTACCTGCAGCGCGACTGGAGCGGCATCACGGGCAACCCCGTCAAGTTTGCGCTGGGCAACGCGAGCCTGGTGTACGACGTGCTGTTTATGGTGCAGCACTATGTGCTGTACCCGGGGGAGGATAAGGAGGGGGGAGGTGATGATGATGATGATGAGGAGGAGGAGGAGGAGGTAGCACGGGAACGTGGGGAGAGGAGGAGGTTGATAGGGGATGAGGAGAGGTAGCATGTGGCCCTACTAGTACGTCCTCCTTGTGTGCCCTTCGTAAATACATGGTACAGGGTAGGTGAACATTGTCTGGTGTGTCTCTCGGTAGATACGTTACATATTGTACATGGCTGATGAAACATTTGGTTCTCTGAACAGGAAAAAAAAAGAAAAATCGTAAACATCCCGTCATGAGCATGGAAACAATCGTTAAAAAAGAACACACACCCCCCTCCCCCCCCCCAAAAAAAAACAAATCGTCATCACGAGCTCTTCTCAACCCTCGTCACATCCGCCGTGGGCGTGGGCGTGCTCGCGGCAGCAGTGGTGCCACCACGCATGCCAACACCGAGGACGACACCCGCGCGGACGAGCCCCATGGCCCACAGGATGCCAAAGTTGAGCCAGTCGTGGACGCGCCAGGCCGAGACGTCGGCGCTGCTGCGCCAGCCGCCGTACTCGCGGACGCTGGCGAGGATGTGCAGGGCGTCGGAGAGGAGCATGCCGGCGCACATGCAGCGCCACAGGCGGGTGTCGCGGCGGGCGACGCGCAGGACCACGGCCAGGTTGAAGGCGAAGACGAGCTGCATGATGCCCAGCATGTCGGTGAGGATGCGGACCGAGGCGAGGGGGTCGGCGGTGGCGGAGGGGCCGCCATCGGAGGGGAGTGCGGTGGGGGACGAGGCGGAGAAGGAGGCGGCCGAGGATGAGACATTGGAGGCGGCGGAGAGCGGATGGTTGGGTGAGACGGCGTTGAGGAAGCGCGAGGGCGAGCGCAGGAGCAGATAGGCGCCGTTGAGGGCGCAGATGGGCTCGATGTAGAGCAGGGTGAGGCGGTAGAGGAGCGGGACGGGGTCGGGCGCCATGGTGAATGGAGGTGGTGATGATGATGATGCTGATGCTGATAAGGATATCCGTAGCAGTAACGATGATGATGATGGTGATGATGATGATGATGGACTCCAGATGGCGATGGCGATACTAGTATATCGATGCCACAGCGAGAGAGAGAGGTCAAGGGGCAGTCAAACAGGCCGCCGTCATGATGCCCAGGGACTGTGATAACACATGTATATGAAGGAGGAGAGCGGTGGACAACAGTCAAGACACTGCAGCAGAGTCAAGAGTCGAGAGTCAAGACAATGCGCTTGCGCTGGTAGCCGTCGAGCTGGACAGCAGGGCCCTTATACACTTATTACTACTGCTACTAGTAACTTGTAGCAGCAACAGTATCCGTGGAGCCGATACCCTTACAACCCTTACAGCCCTCACAACCCCTACAACCCTTGACCAGGTCAAGCCACCCGCAGTTCTGCACCCGCACTGTTGGAGCCGGCTCTGCGACGTGGTTGGCGGGCGGCCGCACGATAATAATACGAATCCGATGCCGAATGGCAGAAGGTGGCAGAGGCTGCAGAATTGCCAGGCGGCAGATGCCTCCCAGAAATCTCCTCCCGGAAATCTTCTGCAGAGCCCAGTGGGCGGCCGACGGAGTCGCGGAGTTGCAGAGTGAGTTGCAGTCTTGCCTTGCAGAGAGGGTCCCGTCCCCATTTCTTGCAGGCGGCCGCCCCTTGGCCGCCCCCATCATCCACCATCATCCACCATCACCCATGTTAGTACTACGAGTAGCCCAGCACCAGCCTAGCACCGGCCCAGCATGGATTCATGGCTCCAGCAGGCGGATGCCATGTCACTCGGCGCTGCCCACTGGTCCCCGGGCCGCTGCGAATCCCCGTCGCCGAGACTCCCAACCTCGACCGGCTCCTCTTTTTGCTCTCCTGGAGGCTTGAGACTGGCATGAACTGGCAGGATCTGGCAGAAGCTGGCAGAAGCTGGCACCATCTGGCACCATCTGGCACAACCTGGCACCAACCTGGCACCAACTGACAGGACATGGCGCCCCTCGGCAGGTTCCGAGCCCTTGCTTCATCGTCTATTTGTCTCCTGTACTCGTCGTACGGAGTACCCATGCTCCGTAGACTCTGCCGTACTATTACAACGTCGGCCGCTCTTTAATCCCGTAACCCCCCATCCTTATCCCCGTCCCCGTCTACGTCCATCCACCTCAGATCCCCATCCTCGTCCCATCCCGATATGACTACTCGTACACACGTACATGCTAGTACCACCAACATACACCAACATACGCCAACATACGCACCTGATACATCGTACAGCCAATGATACACTGACGCTGCAGGCGTCCCACTACAACACAAAGTTGATCGTCCGCCCTCCTCGTACCGCAATCGCCCGCCTGGCCGCCCGCACATCAAACGTGCCCTCCGCGCCGCCTCCCCCGAACCGCGCCCGGCCCTCCTCCGTCCCCAGGATCTCCTCCGTCAGCCACCGGGCCAGCTCCTCGCCCTCCATCCCCGCCGGCGCCGGAGCTACCTGCACCACGCCCCGAACCTTGCCGTTGACCTGCACCGCGCACTTCTGCTGCCGGGGCCGCATCAGCTCCTCGCTGCCGTCTGCCTCCGGGAACCGCCCGTCGAACACCGACCGTCCCTCCGACGACTCTGTCGGGTGCAGCATCGCCCAGCACTCCTCCGCAAACGCCGGCGCAATCGGCGCCACCATCCGCACCATCGCGCTGGCCGCCTCCCTCTTGATCGTGCTGCTCGCCCCGCGGTTCTCCCCCACCGTGTTGGTCAGGCTCATCAGGTCCGACACCACCGTGTTGAGCGAGTAGATGTCCTCGTACGACCGCGACACCGACCCAATCGTCCGCTGCACGTCTCGCCAGATGGCCGTGTCTGCATCCCACGTGGCCAGCTCGGACCCGCCCATGGTCCCAGCGCGCCCGTGTCCCTGCATGAGGTGCTCCTTGGCGGACGACGACGACGACGACGACGACGACGACTGCTCTAGCCCTGCCGCCTCCGACACCTGACCGTACAGCCTCTGCAGCCACCGCGTCACCCCCACAATCTTGGTCTCGTCCCAGTTAAGTACATCCCCCACCGGCGCCTGGAACAGCATGTGCGCTCTCGTCGAGTCCGCCCCGTACTTGGCGATGAACGTCGTCGGGTCCACCCCGTTGTGCTTCGACTTGGACATCTTCTCGTATACCACCGTCGCCGGCTTGCCCGTCCCGACCACTCTAGGCGTTGCCTCGCTCGTGACATCCACCTCATCCGGCTTCAGGAACCGGCCAGAGTCCGGGTCCACGTACGTCTTGCCGTGCACCATGCCCTGCGTGATCAGACGCGTAAACGGCTCCGCCGACGCCGCCGCTTCCCCCTCTCCGTACTGGGGCAGGACACCCTCAGACGCCAGGAACTTGTAGATGAACCGCGCGTAGAGCAGGTGGAGGATGGCATGTTCCACGCCTCCAATATATATGTCCACCGGCAGCGTCTTGGCCGCCTCGGGCGACAGAAGCTGCTTGGCATTGTGCGGGTCCACGAACCGCGCATAGTACCAGCTCGAGTCGACAAACGTGTCCATGGTATCCGTGTCCCTGCGGGCGGGGCCCTTGCACTTGGGACATTCCGTGTTGACAAACTCAGGCGACGACTCGAGCGCATTTCCGGCCTTGCCCGCCTGCCAGTGGCTATCCACCTGAGGCAGCTTCACGGGGAGCTCCTCGTCCGGCACTGGCACCGCGCCGCACGAGTCGCAGTGCACGATCGGGATGGGCGCGCCCCAGTACCTCTGGCGGCTGATGAGCCAGTCGCGCAGCCGCCACTTCTCCACCTGCGTGGCTAGGTTCGCCGCCTCCAGCATCCGTACTATCATCTCGCCCGCCTCAGCCGATGGCTTACCTACAAATGGCCCGCTGTGCTCCGTCATGAGCCCGTGGTCCACGTACGGCTCGTTCTTCATGGCCGTGGTCGACTCGTCCTCCGACGCCGCGAGCACCACCCGGACAGGCTGATCCTCGGTGTGTTCCCTCCAGAAAGCGTGATCGCGCACATCATGGCCGGGTACGCCCATGACCGCCCCCTCTCCGTAGTCTCCAACCACGTACGACGCCACGTAGACAGGCAACGACGCCTTGGTAGCTTCCGGAGTAGCCTCATGGAACGCCAGCGGGTTGATGGCCCGTATGCTCGGTAGCAGGTAGCCCACCTTGGAATCCGGCGGTAGGCCGGGGAGCGTGTCGAGGAATACCGCCAGTTCGGGATCCGACTTGGCCAACTCCACCACAATAGGATGCGTCGAGGCCAGTGCCACGTACTGCACTCCAAACAGAGTATCCGGCCGCGTGGTGAACACCTCAATCGCCGCGCCTATGTCGTGGCCTAGCGCCATGACAGGGAACTTGATCTTGGCACCCTTGGACCGCCCCAGCCAGTTCCTCTGTTGCGCCAGCACGCGCTCCGGCCACGCACCATCCTTGGCTAGCGCGTCTAGATCCTCCAGCAGCGCCTCGCGGAACTCGGAGATGCGGAAGAACCACTGCTTCAGCATGCGCTTCTCCACCTTCGCCCCGGACCGCCACGACAGCCCATTCGCATCCACCTGCTCGTTTGCCACGACCGTCTTGTCTACCGGATCGTAGTTGACCTCGGCCTCGGCCTGGTACGCCAGTCCGCGCTCATGTAGCATGAGGAATAGTTTCTGCGTATGCTTGTAGAATTCGGGGTCGCACGTTGCCAGTTCCTGTCCCCCACGTTAGTACTCGATACACAATGCTCCCCCCCCTTTTCCTCTAAGTTGCCCATGGGAAAACCTACGCGATCCCAGTTCCAGCTGCCATTCATGCACTCCAACTGCTCCTTCATCCTCGCAATGTTGCTCCTGGTCCACGTCTCCGGGGGCATGCCCCTCTCCAGCGCCGCATTCTCCGCCGGCAGCCCAAAGGCATCCCACCCCATTGGCAGCACCACGCCGTCGCCCTTGAGTCGGCGGTACCGCGCTACTACGTCGGCGATGGTGTACACCCGTAGATGGCCCAGGTGCAGAGTCCCCGACGGGTAGGGAAACATGGGCAGCACGTACTTGGTGTCCCTCTGCTCCGTCCCGGAGCCGCCGGCGCCCGCGTTCTCCTTCTCCTTCTCATGCTGCTTCCACTTGTATCGCCACTTATCGTCTAGGGCGTTGAAGTCGAGCGCCGCGTACCATCGTCTTGAATAGCAGCCCCACGGCGTCGGAACTGTCGCGAGTCTCGGTGACGGTCGTGCAAGCTTTGCCGACACAGCACGGTGGGCCGCGCTGCGGGCTATATTTCGTCCGTGGAGGAGCTGCATTTGGTAGGCCTATCGTATCATGTCGCAGTGTCGGGTGTAGAAATGGAGAATTGCCAATTGCTTGTCAATTATCAAGAATCAATAACCCAGGTGACATAACCGTCGTTGTCAAAAGATGCTTAGGGAGCTTTGACCACCTTCCCTGCGTTCAGGATGGACTATTCCACTTTGACACTAGCGTCAGTGCTGCTATAACAACGGGCACTGAGAGGAAGCTGCGAGTGGCACCGAGATATTTACAAAGCAGTACTCGAAAAATGAAATGTAGTATATTCATCTGAGAAGATGACCTGTATCATCAAATATATACAGAAAGATAATCTAAGAAACACTTATTCACACGATCATATAAACACATGCCGCATTATCGACTCCTCTTGCTGTGCACCTCCTCGTCTGCCTCCTTGTCGTAGGCATCATGGCGTCTCCGGACATCATCGTGGTCGTCGACATGGTCTGTCATCAACAGTCCGTAAGACGTTTCTGAATGGGACTGCTGCGACTTTCGTGCTCTCCGACGACGGGCCCAGAAGACCAAGCCACTAGTAATCCAATAGTTAGCCACGAAATAGCCATTTTATGCTCTCGTTTCTTACATTACTGCTCCCACGCAGATGACAAACCCCCCAAAAACGCCCCCAGCAGCAACGGGCGACTTCAAGGAGGTTGTCACTGTATTTCCAGAGGGATCTGTGCCAGCTGGACCCGTCGGTACCAACACTCTAACGGCACTTGAGGAAGGAACCCCTGAGATACTCTTAGAACCTGCGCGGGTGACCTCGGTGATATTGTAATCGAGATTAATGAGTTTCCGGGAAGAAGTATCAACGGCCGGGGTAGACCCAATAATGCGCCCCTCAGAGTCGAGAGCAGCAATGCGGGCGTATTGGAGATAGTTGTCGAACTTGAACTGGGTCTCGAACCCATTCCTAGGGGACTGAGCCGCAACCTTGTCGGCGCCGTTAAGATCAGTTGTATTGTCAGACATCAACTATGGTATCTCAGTCAGCCATTGATTTCAAAAGCTCTTTTTCCTCGGGGGTCTTACCAGAATCCATTTGTCAACCTTAGTGGCACCATTCCAGGAGACATGGATAGCGCGACCCGTCTCATCGGGGCTGCACGAAATGTTGGGGCCCCAGGATGGGTTGCCCTCCCAGTCACCCTTCCAGATACGGTAGGTAATGACGTCAAAGATCCCGTGATCCATGTGCCTCACGCGACCACGCTGAATGTCCATAGCCAGCTCGCCGTCGGGCGTATACTCGGTGTACATGGGGTTCTGCCCCCAAGCAACAGCAATGTTGCCCTTGGGAGTCCTCTGAACACCACCGCGAGAAGCGCTGATGAGGCTCTGGGGATGGTACCACTCGTTGACCATCCAGACAGTCTTCTTAACAGGGTCATATTCCACCTCGAGGCCTCGCGAGCACGCGCCTCCCTCGCCTTCGCAAAAGCCGTTACTGGCAGCCCTGTGGTTGTCAAAGAGCGTGAAACGATTCTTTCCGGAGACCCGAGCCTCGTGCTGGAAGGCAAACTTGGCGGTCCCATTACCCTCAGTGACGTCCGTGAACATGTTCTTCTTGCCCCACATAACCCAAAGCACCTCCTTTGTCTTCCCGTCGATCATGATAACGGTGCTCAGCTGGCGGTAGCTGACGAGATAGTTCCCTTCGGGAGTCTATTGATTGGAGTCAGGTCAGTAAAGCTTCCCTCGGGGTCCTATTAGCAGACACTGAGGACAAACCTTCTCGACAGCGTTCATATGGCAGTAGTCCCAGACATCCTCGTTGTGGAAGGACCAGACGCTGTCTTCTGGCTTGAAGTAGTCGCTGGTGGCCCATTGAAAGAGGACCTCCCCAGTGTCGGGTTCAATCTCCTGGATGGTGCAGTCGGCAATCTTGCCCTCCGTGGAGCCGCCAACCTTGGAAAGGTCAGCTGTACGGGCAGGGCAGAGAAACATGAGGATTGTGCCGTTGGCCGTGAGCATGGCCTCGTGAGAATCGGGGGTGACGCCCTGGAGGTCGCCGCGGCCATCGTAGACGTATAGTTGGTTATAGCTTTCGTCGTAGATACGGACGCGGCCGTCCGAGTAGGTGGACATGACGCGCTGGCCTCTAAAGTCCCAGGTACGGGCCGTCTGCGCGAGGCCATTATAGTTCTGATCAGCCCAGATCAAGCTCAGGTCCTTGGAGGAGTAGATACTGGGGCCCCATTTGCCATATTTGCCAGCCATAAACATGTAAGGGCTGTCAGTATCGATCTTTTCGGAGTCCCAGTAGTTGACTTGGTAGACGGCTGCCTTGATGTTGGGAGCCGAATGGAATCCCTGGGTGGGGACTTCTCCAAGATCACCCTCTTGGTAGGACTCGAGGTTGGTATGGTAAGGCTTGTCCGCCATGACACGGTTAGGGAGAAGAGCGGCCAGCGCGGCGACGCTGACCGTGGCAGCTGAGAGGAACCCCATGGTCGACTCTGTTCAATGGTGCTACTGTCAGTCTTCTGGCCGGGTCAGAAAGAAGATGCCAAGACAATTGCATACAGAAAAGGAGAGAATCAAGGGGTGGGCTGAAGGCGGGAGGGACGGTTCCTCTGAGCTAGGACGATGGAAGGGCCGGAGGCATGGGGTACTACCTTATTTTTCCTAAAAATGCGTCCAGGGCCATAACTTCCAAACTGGTAGGAACTGGCAGGGAGTTCCTTCCACAATCCACATGGATGCGGGTAGGATGTGGGGATTGGGGAAGGAACTCGGGGACGACGTGCCTCGACGGCAGCATTGGGCGGTGCACTTAGTACCTTATTGATACCTCAGTGCTTTCATAACCCACGCGTAATTCAACCTAAGCGCAACGCGTTCGTCAAGGCCTCTGCCTCCTATTGCGCAAGCCTCATGGCCTAGGGGACGCCGCCAACATGCGACTCTGAAGGCCCAGACTTCCAATGCCGAGCCGTTGGACCAATATCCCTGCTCCGCGGCCCCCGACCACCCGAAATACGGCTCGTCGGGGAAGCTCGGCGCAGCGACAATCCTCAGCTGCCTCCCCTGGAAAAGGAGCCTGCCTCGCAAACGCCAAGGTAAGCGAATGAGCTGCAGGACATCCTTTCTCGACATGTTGTTTGGGGGCAAGAAACCACATATCTGGCAGCATGAAAGCTGACATCGCACCGCCTACTGAGATAGGAATCATCAAAAGGCTCCCGTCAACGGATCAGCACCCCAATGCCCACATATATGTATGGAGGGACCAGTTCCATTTTTTTGAGTCTTCGTCAAGTTTGCTGGCAACGTCTACATGAAAACTGGACAATTCCGAAGGTAGGCTTGTGCAACCATGGCCTGCATGCAAGCGAGCTAAAGAGTGATCTAATAAGGAATGCAACCCTTCCATCAATTCATCAACAATCATCTCTAAGCTGTTTTGGGACAGAGCGCACCCCATCCAGCCAACCAGAATCTGGTCATGTCACCAACTTCTTCACTCAATCTCGTGTGCCCCACCCTTTCATGAGTAACAGTTTCAGCCAGAAGCCAAAAGGTCGTTGTGTCGTCGCTTGGCTCGCGACGCCCTTATGGGTTGGAGTTGGATGGCAAGTTATGCACTGATATACTACTCCAAAGTCGTGATTGTGCTAGGATTTATATACGGGGAAACATCTCACCCCTCTCGCACAGAACTCATAGATTTCATTGAAACAGCTCAATGCACCACATTCATCTTGGCAATAATTCCATCAACATGGCCAAATCCACGTTGACAATGTAGTTGAGCCCCTGCGTCAGCCCCCTGAAGCCAGCAGCCCGGCCCATTAGTGACGCGCGGTAGACGCTTGTTTTTGATGGCCAACACTCATGATACCAGGAGCAATACTTGCCACAATTCTGTAAGGACACTGACACAGTCTCGATTGTCAATCACACTCATCGGATGCATATTCGCATGTTCCGTCGTCCACGTGTTGACATGCATAGTACCTACGGACACGACCTGTTCAGCGCTACGGAGTACTAACTCCTCCAGTGAACTCTTTATGCAAATCTATAGGTGGTTCTAGACTTTCTGTCTTCTCATTCAAGCCATGTTAATCTTGCTACTCTGTTGGTAAATATTGTAAATGTTTAAGCTTGTGAGATTGCGGCCAACGCCCCCAGTCGGCACCCGTTAAAGCAGCAACCTGCGCCATATCGATAAGACTTATCGATATCCTGTGTCCAACAGCGATGACGGCAATGCGTGGCCCCTGCGCTCTGCTGCAATGTAACGATAGCTGCAATCGGACCCCGCCATCTCCAATTGCCCCTCCAGCAAAACTTGACCACAGAAGGCCTGGACTGTGACTCTACGACCTAGGACATACGGCCATGCAACGGACATCCCGTTGACAAGCACCTCAAACTCCAGACACAAGGAGCAGAGCTCATACAGTCCTTGACTCGACACAGAGCACAATCTTCGCCGACTTCGCCTCCACCACGCCATGCGCGTTTGTTGGTCAGTTTGAATACAGACCATTCCGACATCGCTTCCCCACAGACAGACGGTCAACGAGCCCCATTGCGGTTCAGGGCAGCTTTATCCCATTACAGCAGCCTCCCCTCCCTCTAATTATCTCCGAATTCCTCGAGTCTACGAGCGAGCCATATCCGCGTCAGCCCCCAACCATGGAGAAAATTACCGACAAGATCGCCGCCCTGCCGGCAGATGGCACCTACTTCTCCCTCGAGTTCTTCCCGCCAAAGACCGAGATGGGCTTCAACAACCTGCGGGAGCGTCTGTACCGTATGGAGAGGGCGCTGCGACCCCTGTTTGTTAATGTCACCTGGGGCGCCGGCGGCTCGACAGCCGAGAAGTCGCTGGAGCTTGCTGAACTGTGCCAGAAGGAGGTCGGCATCACGACGTGCCTGCACCTCACATGCACCAACATGAGCCGCAGCCTGGTGGACAAGGCCCTGGAGGATGCCAAGTCCTTGGGCATCCGCAATATTCTCGCCCTTCGCGGTGACCCCCCGCGCGACGACGACTACCGCCTCCCCGGTGACGAATCCAACGACGGCGGAGAGGAGCTCAACTGGGGCAAGGACCTCGTCCAGTACATCCGGAAGAAGCATGGCGACTATTTCTGCATCGGTGTCGCTGCCTACCCCGAGGGTCACTCAGACGAAAGCCATCCCCAAGAGCAGAGCCTAGAGCACGACCTCCCCTACCTCGTCGACAAGGTCCTCGCGGGCGCCGACTTCATCATGACGCAGCTCTTCTTTGATATTGATGCCTACGACAAGTTCGAGAGGACCCTGAGGGAGCATCCCAGCGGCGCCTTCAAGACCATCCCCATCATCCCCGGCCTCATGCCCATCCAGAGCTTCCACATGATTACGCGCACAACCAAGCTGAGCCACGCCAAGATGCCCGCTGACATCCTCGCGCGCCTCACGGCCGTCAAGGGAGACGACGAGAAGGTCAAGATGGTTGGTGTCGATATCGTGAGCGAGATTATAGAAAAGATCAAGGAGATCAAGAACCGGACACCAGGCCCCAAGGGGTTCCACTTCTACACCCTGAACCTGGAAAAGGCAATCGCCTTCATCGTCGAGCGGACGGGCCTCATCCCCGACATCCCAGAAGACGAGGAGGCTATCGCTGATGGCCACGCCGTGCCAGCCCTCCAAATCAACGGCGACCTCGGGGATATCCGTCGCCGGAACAGCCGGTCCAGGTCAGCTAGGAGACTGTCATCCGTCGGTTCTGACCCCCACAACAGGGTGATTATCGGCGATAGCAGACCGTCGCACCCCGAGTGGGAGGCAACCGGCCGGGAAGCCGGCGTGCGTGCCGAAGCCGTAAACACGCGGGCCAACACCCTGGCTATCTCAGAGGGCGAGGGTGTGCTCGGTAGAGAGGCCACGTGGGACGATTTCCCTAACGGCCGCTTCGGTGACTCGCGATCCCCCGCATATGGTGAGATTGACGGCTACGGCGTCAGCATCCACATGTCTCCCGCCCAGGCCATCAAGCTGTGGGGACACCCCAAGACCACGCAGGAGATCAACGACCTCTTCGTCAAGCACATCCAGGGCGAGCTCCCCGCCATCCCCTGGAGCGAGGAGGAACTCCTCCCCGAAAGCTCCCTCATCACGCCCCACCTCGTCCGCCTTAACAGCAAGGGCTGGTGGACCGTCGCCTCGCAGCCCGCCGTCAACGGCAGGCCCTCGTCCGACGCCACGTTTGGCTGGGGCCCCTCTAACGGCTTCGTCTTCCAGAAGGCCTTTGTCGAGTTCTTCCTCCCGTCGTCCGACTGGGCGGTCCTCCTCGAGAAGCTGCGCTCCGCGGGCCCGGACTCGGTCTGCTTCTACGCGTCCAACGCCAAGGGCGACTTTGTCTCGTCCGACTCGAGCGGCGGGATCAACTCGCCGACGTCCAACACCAGCACCAACGCCGTCACGTGGGGCGTCTTCCCGGGCAAAGAGATCGTCACGCCCACCATCATCGAGGAGGTTAGTTTCCGCGCCTGGAGCGAGGAGGCGTTTGGTCTCTGGGCCGAGTGGGCACAGGTCTACGGGCGCGTGTCCGAGAGCGGCAGGCTCCTCAACGGCATCCGGGACGGCTACTGGCTCGTCAACGTCATCCACCACGAGTACATTGAGAGGGATGCCCTGTGGAACCTGCTGATGAGTTGAGAAGTTGAGGGAACAGAATGAGCTGAGGGGGGGTTATAATAACAAGAAAAGGGGTGTGCTCGGTTCTGGGATAGCAGAACTAGGCAGTCTATTCCAAGTCGCACAGTGAAGGCGATATATTGCATCAACTGTATTATAAAGGTCGACATTGCCATATTGCGTAACTTAGGTTTCAGGAGCAGATCGATCGTAAAGGCCAAATGAACTTCAACATATAATTAGAATCAGCATTTAAGCTCTCATTTAACATTTTATTACTTCAAAAATACTTTCATAAGAGAGCTTTCCTTGTTCGTGGTGAATTAATCTAACGAAGAGAGTTTAAGTCTGATGGTGATGACTGCTCGTAAAGTCGGCACAACCCAAGGTCGCCTTATCGTCCGTCGTTGCAGTGACCATCTATCCCTTCCACACACCCACTAGCCGTTCCTTGACGGTATCAAAAAAAAAAAAAAAAATATTGAGCAGAGCATACCAAAAGCTAGTGTAGTTCGTCCTGTTTTCCTATAATTCCCTTAAACGCCTGTGCCGTCATCCTCCCCTGAAGGCCAGCCAATCCTTCCAAATATATAACGCGGCTAGCTTCTAGGCAACGCAGCCAATATCATGGCCCCAAACGGCGAAGGGATTGCTAAATCTCCCCATCGTCCTCCATGTCAACGCTGTAGTAGCCGGTAATGCCGCCATCCTCACCAAAGCCAGGAGGCGGGGCCCCGCTGATGAGCGAGTCCGTGGCACCGCGGTTGAACGCGGGGTTGATGCTGGGCCCCGTGGGGTTGCCAAAGATGCTGGCGGGGGCTATGGAGAGCGGCTCAGGCTCGGAGAAGGACTCGCTCAGATGCGCGGTCGCGTCCGGGGCCGCGATGGTAGCGGCGGCCTTGGTCGCGGCGCGGCGTGAGGGAGTCGCGTTTCTCTGGCGCGGAGTGGTGCTGGCGCTGGTGCTGTTAGCCAGCTTGCTGGGTGTGCCGGCCATGCCGCCCATCTTGGAACGCTTCTTGCTTGGCGTCTCGACGGGGTCCTTATCACTCCAGTCCTGAGGGCTGCTATCGTCGTTTTCGTCATCGTCGTCTTCAAAGTCAGAGCCAAGCTCGAGCTTGATAGACGTAACCTGCTTTCGCTTGGTGCCCTTGCCGGCAGTGCTCCTGCTGGGTGTGCCCTTGGAGGGCGTGGAGGCGGCGCTGACGCCGCCGGGGCCGTTGATTCCTGGGAGAGGACAGTTGGCCACGTCTTCGCCGTTGTTAAAGGCTTCCTTGAGGCGCTTTGCGTCTGTCTTGATGGATCGAAATTGGAACTGGATACCGTCGGCGGTGGACTGGCCAAAGTACTTGGAAATGTCTGTTGGAAAAGCGAGCGGGTCAGTATGATGGTAATTTTATGAGATAGAAGCAAAGGCTGTAATGGGCAAATGAGGCAGATGACGATGGTACTAGTCAATAAAGATATAGGCGTACTCTTCGTATCAACGCTTCCCTGGGTCTTGGGGAGATCATCGCCCAGCTTCATGTCCTTCATATCTAAGCCCTGCTTGCGGGCTTCGCCGATGATGATGGCCTCGGCACGAAGCGGGCGGAAGCGATGGTTAAGCGCCGCCTCCGTCATATCGGAACCGAAGCACGCGACGATTTCTAGAAGAGCAGCGAAGATTGCGTCAATCTTCGAGTTTCCCCAGAGCACATGGACGGATGAAGAATGGCAAGCGCACAGGGAGAGGAGAGGGGGCCTAACAGAAGAAGAAGTGAGTCTTACCCTTGTAATTCCACTTGGTGTCCGGGTGAGCGGCGACTATGGCACGGATGAGGCGCGCCTGAGCCTCGAAGGACTTGTAGTTGGCCTTGGATGCGGGAGCCATGATGTCGCTTGTCTTCAAGAGCGGATCTTTGGAAGTATGTCTGCAAGATATGTTAGTTGGAGCCTTCTGTAACGTGGTTGAGGTGATCAACTTGGTTAGAAATCAAGTAGCTTTGGTGGGGTAAGAAAGGAAGAAGATGAGGTGAGTGGGAAGAAGTTTGCAGATGAAATGTTTGGATGAGGTCAGGCCTTAAGTGAGCTCGAGCTAAAGAGCTATGTGTGGAAAGGATGAAGAGATGACACTGGGAGGAAGGGACGAGACAGAGCAGAAATACTCACCAAATTCGGCGGAAGGCGCAATCAGAGGCAAGAGACAGGCCTCGCTGGCTTAGAGATTATTGAGAGTTGGGGATCAATGTTGGCTGAGATTATGTGAGAAGATGATGGAAGACGGAGAGAGATGAAATAGATGAATGGGAAAGGCCGAGTTCGGGTGGAGAGCGAGTGAATATACAACTCGTAGTGGCCAGTAGAGGCAGGCAGCCGGCAACAGGTGACTGGACCGTTCGTGACAGACCCAAATACGTCACAGAATATTCTGTATGGGGCAGTATATCCAGTTGCCTACAGTAGATATCTTCCCTTCCACCCGCTTGGGAGATCTGAGGTGAATGCAAACTGAAAGGGCAGATGTGGTTCGGAGTGTCCAATGAGGCAAAGATGGGTACCAGTCGACCTGAGATGTCGTATAACCAGGAGAAATGAAAACATTTAGACCAATGACATACCTATCTCGTGTCCAATTGCTTCGCCAGTCCAGCAGTGTCTCTCAATGTGGCTACCCGGAATCGAGGCTCGGCCCGCTAGCCAAGCGCAAGACGTGCGCTCCTTGGCAGCTAGCTCTGTCGCGTCTAGAGGTAATTATAAGCAATAAGAAGAAATAATGGGTCAAAGTCGAAACAAAATTGGTATGAGGTGTCGATCAAGGTATTTCGTGATGAGGCTCTGACACAGGCTCGTGTAGGTGTACGAATGGCGTCTCACAAATGACCGTGTACGAGTAGCTGGGAAGCCAGCGTCCAAAGTCGGGTGGCTGGGCAATCTCCTGCGCGAGGTGCTCCATGGTGAACTGCAGATAGGGGACGACTTTGGGTGCATTTCCACACATCACACCAGGTCTTCATACATCAAAGTAATAACTGAAGTAAGCATTTCCATGATTCTAAAATAGCAGAAACAGATTCTCCCGGTTTGAGAATCAACCCTATATCCTGAGAAGGTATAGGACTCACATTGTGGCCCATCGACCACCTGTCCCCCGCTATCTTGTCTTAACGCCAACCGCCAGCCAGACGAGGCTCAAATCCCACACACAGTCCCAGGACACCAAATACGCGTACCCGTATTGGTACCTGGCTCGTACGTGTATCCGTAATACGTACTCTGTACGTACATCTGCTAATAGAAATCATGAGGTGATCAATTAAGTAGACTTGACTGTGTCCTGACTATCGTATCCAAAAAGTCTATCCACAGCACGATAGATGCGATCCAACACCAGCAGACGCCGAGTACTCCCTGGCACCAGTCTATATATACGTACATCCCCCCTGTTACGTCTTTCCGTCATCCTCCCCATTAGCCCAAGTATTGTTCATATATAATCATTCCTCCCCGGCGTCTTGCACGTGGAACGGCGCGGGCCGCCTCGTGGGCGTCAGGCTCCTGCTGTGGCCCCGCATCGAGGGCTGGCGGTCGCCGTACTCGTAGGGAGTGGTGTTCTGCCAGCCCATGTCCTGCATCGCATGCTGCTCCTCTTGCGCCTTCTCCGCGCCGAACCTCTCGCCGAAGCTGCTGCCCAGGCCGGCCAGGCTGCCCAGATTGCCGAGCCCGCTCTTGATGGTGCCTGTCAGTGTCCCGCCGTTGCCATCACCGTACATGAAGTACTGCACCCCGAGAAAGCAGTCGCACGAGGCCTGGAACATGCCGCACACCTTGAACACCCAGGGGATCTCCGTCTGGGCTGTGAAGAACCAGAACATCTTGAGCGCGTCGCCAATCAGCCAGCTGGCCAGAACCGACAGCCGGAGGCCCTTGCACGAGCGCACCTGCGCGTTGGCCAGGATCTGCGGCAGCGGGAGCGTCGCCTCGATGGACAGGCCCATGACACCAATGAGGGACGAGTAAAACGTATAGACAGGCGGTAGGGCGCCGAGGATCACCTCGCAGGCCGTCAGGGCGACGAAGAAGTACAGCAGGAACTGCCAGAATCTGCGATCCATATCAGTCACTGTTGCAGGCATATGATAAAGGGAGACTTGGAGACGTACGGCCTCGGAGACCTCCACTGCCAGAAGTTGTACGGCCGCTGGATATTAAACATGCCATCCTGGGAAGCGGCTGAAAACGGCACGGCGGCCTCACCGCCCTTAGACGACGGCCCCGGGCGGTGGTCGAGGGCAATCTTGAGGAGCACAATCTGCATGCCCACCATGAGCATCGCCTGCACCAAGAGACTCGTATCGAAGCGCGCGCCGGGCCAGTAGAAGATCCTGCAGCGGCAAGACATGTCAGCGCACAATATTTCAACAGCCATCAAGGGTCTAGGGGATCGGGAGGTGACCGGACCTGAGGAACGAGGCGACGAGCATGATAAGGGGAATGTCGAGCGAGAAGCCAGCGCTGGACTTGGTGCGGTGCATTGAGAAAGCCTGGTCGCTGTAGGAAAGAATAGGCGACATGACGATGAAGAATGGGGCCACAAGGCCCGTCAGCTCGGTGAACCAGCCCATGTTTGCAGGTCGGAGGACGGCGACGTTGAGGGGGTCGTGGGACGGGGCGGTCGAGAGAGGAGAGGGGAAAGCTCAAGAGCCGTTATGAATTGCGCATTCGAACGAAGGGCGAAAAGGCTTGTCAAGGGCACGTCGCCAAAGTGAGAGAGGGACGAGTCCGTAGCGAGTGTAGGGCGAGGTTCAAGTGGCAGCCCCTGATGATTCGACGATTCGAGTTGAAGCCTCGCTGGATTCTGAGATGGGATGCGGCTTCCTCGGAAAGCTGCAGGTGTGTTGAAATTGGCACCCGAAGTGGGGCACCGCCCCGTGATCGTGCAATTGTCTTTCAGTGTTGCCGGCGCTAGTCCCGACTGGGAAGCACATCTTCCGCGTACCTGGCCTTTAGCCTGGCCATCCCAGACACCAGTGTTTTTTTTTTCTTCAGCCCTTGAGTGTGAAGCACCGAAGCCTTCAAGCGGATTCAAGGCATTTTCGAGACATTGCAGTCTAAAAAGGCTCCCCCCAGACCGAAGGCAATAGTACAAGTAACATGTCCAATAAAGCTGCAAATCAATGTTCAAGAACGACCATATAGATGTGCGTTAAACTCAGTCCAGGCTCAGCGACCTACCCTACAGAGTAACATAACACTGCCGATGGTGACAAATTGTAGGCCTGCCTGGCTACCCAGAATTGGTTATAATGAAATAACTTTCTTTCGACGTCAAACGACTGTGTAGAGGCGGCCATTATTGGGTTTTGGGTGCATGATTGCGGCCACATTCACCATATCATTTCTCAGTGAACGATATGCTACTAGCTTGAGGGGGCAGTTTCATTTTGACTGGGGGTATCAAAAGGTCGAACCACTGGGCGCCTGCTCAGATCAATCAGTTTGTCAGATCAACTCTGAAGCTAGTAAGAACTTAAAGTTAGACCCCCCAGGCTGCGCCAGAGACTAATAATATAGTAGTAGTCGGCCAACTTCCACCCAAACGGTGCATTCGTCACTCTTTAGCGTCATGTTATCGTTATCGTCACAGAGTGGACCCGATGTACACACCGCCCAACCAATGCGGCGAGCCCAATTACTGCAGGCGATGCATGCGCCAATATGCATTCTGCCCCTCCAAAAATTCACCTTCACCCCACCATCAAGACTCATCGATACGAACCCTCAACTTTTCCCCGTCCTGTGCCGATACCGGGTCATGGAAACTTGCCTCTTCCTCCCCTAGCAGAGGCCCCTCCCATCGACTTTCGTCGTGAGAATACCTTGCTCATTATCAACCTAAACCCCAGCCCGACCAGCAGGAACCAGAAGACCCCAGATCGACCACTATGGAGTCCCTGATGCTCATCGGCCGCTCCGCCTTCTCCCCGGCCCAGGCCGACGAGCTGCGCACCCGCATCAACAGGCAGAGCCCCGAGGTCCCCGTTGCCAGCGTGCAGGGCGTCTGGATCTACTACGTCCACCTCAAGCCATCCCACACCTCCCGCCCCGACGCCCAGCCCGACCTCGTCCTCGACAAGCTCTCCCGATGGCTCGACCTGCCCGACCAGACCGGGAGCTTGATCACCCCCAACACCGACTCCTCCACCACCTACTACATCTCGCCCCGTAACATCTCACCATGGAGCTCCAAGGGCACCAGCATCACCCACGTCTGCGGTCTCAAGGACCACATCGAGCGCATCGAGCGGGGCAGGGCCATCACCATCAGCTTCGAGAAGCCCTTTGATGGCGACAAGATCCAGTTCAAGGACCTGCTCTCCGACCGCATGACCGAGTCCCTGTCTACCGCCAAGCCAGACCTCGATGTCATGTTCCAGGAGGGCCAGCGGTACCCCCTCGAGATTGTCGATATCTTCGCCGAGGGCTCCACGCCCCTCGACGTCCTGCGCGACTACAACAAGAAGTGCGGCCTTGCCCTGGACGAGTCCGAGATGGAGTACCTGGTCGAGGTCTTCAAGCGCCAGGGCCGCCCGCCCCACGACGTCGAGCTCTTCATGTTTGCCCAGGTCAACTCGGAGCACTGTCGCCACAAGCAGTTCAACGCCAAGTGGACCGTCGACGGCACCGAGATGGCCCACAGCCTGTTCGGCATGATCCGCAACACCCACAAAAAGACCCCCGACTTTACCGTCTCCGCTTACAGCGACAACGCTGCTGTCCTGCAGGGCGAGACAGCCAGCTTCTGGGCACCTGACTACTCTACCGGTACCTGGAAGCTGACCAAGGAGCTCGTCCACGTGCTCGTCAAGGTCGAGACTCACAACCACCCCACCGCCATCTCGCCATTCCCCGGCGCCGCCACCGGCTCTGGAGGCGAGATCCGAGACGAGGGAGCCGTCGGCCGCGGATCGACCCCCAAGGCTGGTCTCTGCGGCTTCTGGGTCTCCGAGCTGCTCCTCCCTGACGAGAAGGCTCCCTGGGAGGTCGACCTCGGCCGGCCCTCGCACTTTGCCAGCAGCTTTGACATCATGCTCGAGGCTCCCATCGGTAGCGCCCGGTTCAACAACGAGTTTGGCCGACCTTGCCTTCTCGGCTGCTTCCGCACCCTCCTGACTGATGTCGGCAAGGAGGGCTCCCCCGAGTGGAGGGGCTACCACAAGCCCATCATGATTGCCGGTGGTGTCGGAACCGTCCGCCCCCAGCACGCCCTCAAGAACCCCGAGGACGTCCAGGATGGCGCCCATGCCATCGTCCTCGGCGGCCCGGGCATGCTCATCGGCCTCGGAGGCGGCGCGGCGTCCAGCAACGCATCCGCCGAGGAGACGGCCGAGCTGGACTTTGCCAGCGTCCAGCGTGGCAACCCCGAGATGGAGAGGAGGGCCCAGATGGTCATCGACGCCTGCGTCGCCCTGGGCGAGCAGAATCCCATTGCCATGATCCACGACGTCGGTGCCGGTGGCCTGTCCAACGCCCTGCCCGAGATCGTCAAGGACGCAGGCTTTGGTGGCAAGTTTGAGCTGCGCCAGGTGCACACGGCCGACGACAGCATGAGCCCGCTTCAGATCTGGTGCAACGAGTCCCAGGAGCGCTACGTCCTGCTGGTTAATAAGGAAGGGCTGAACCGATTCGTCAGCATCTGCCGTATGTGACGCTACCTTGCCTTTTACTTTTTCTTTACTTCACTCTACATGACTGTGAATGGAAGCGAGGACTTGAGCTAATTTTTTACAGGACGTGAGAGATGCCCCTACTCTGACGTGGGCACCGTCGTGGCCAAGGGCCCAGACGGACAGTCCAAGCTGGTCCTCACCGATCGCGACTCCCCGGATGGCCCATCCCCCATCGACCTGCCCATGTCCGACCTGTTCCCCGCGGGCCGACAGCTGGAGCGTGTCGTCGAGTCTCGCGATCTGGGCCTCCCTCACTTTGACGCGGCGGCGTCCCTGCAGGCTGTCTGCGGCCCGGAGGCGTCCAAGGGCGACCTGATCACCGAGGCCGTCAACCGCGTGTTCCACATGCCCTCGGTCGGATCCAAGGCCTTCCTCATCACCATCGGCGACAGGACCGTCGGCGGTCTGTCCGTCCGCGACCAGATGGTCGGCCCGTGGCAGACACCCGTCGCCGACTGCGCAGTCACCGCGACGTCCTTTGGCATCGGCTCCAAGGAGCGCACCGGAGAGGTCATGGCCATGGGCGAGAAGCCCCCGCTGGCTCTCATCTCGCCCGCGGCGTCTGCCCGCATGGCCGTGGCCGAGTCTCTGCTGAACCTCGGAGCCGCCGACTTCCTCGGCGGGATGGAGAGGATCAAGCTCTCGGCCAACTGGATGGCCGCCGTCAACCACCCTGGAGAGGGCGCTGGGCTGTTCCAGGCCGTCCAGGCGCTGGGCATGGAGCTCTGCCCCAAGCTGCAGATCTCCATCCCCGTGGGCAAGGACTCCACGTCCATGAAGGCCTCGTGGAAGGACCGCGAGACCGAGGAGGTCAAGAGCGTCACGGCCCCCATGTCGGTCATCATCACTGCCGTCACCGTCGTCGAGGACGTCCGCAACACGTGGACACCCCAGCTGCGCCGGTACGAGGACGTCGGCGAGACAGTCCTCATGTTTGTCGACCTGGCGCAGGGCAAGAAGGCCCTTGGCGCCTCGGCACTGGCTCAGGCGTTTGGCCAGGTCGGCAACGACGGCCCCGACGTGCGCAGCGCGGATCTTATCACCGACTACTTTGACGCGCTGTCGCAGCTGCACAAGAGCGGTGTGGTGCTCGCCTACCACGATCGCTCCGACGGAGGTCTCATCACTACTGTTGCCGAGATGATGTTTGCCGGCCGGTGCGGCGTGGACATGGCGCTCGACGACCTGTCCAGCACGGCCTCCGCCGGCGACATGCTGGATGCCCTGTTCAACGAGGAGCTGGGTGCCGTGTTCCAGATCCGCAAGGGCGACGAGATGAACTTCAAGAGATGCTTCGCCACCTGCGGACCCCCGCCCGGCCTCATCAAGAAGTTCGGCGTCGTCGTGCCCAAGTCGAAGCAGGCACTGACGATCCGCTACGGCGCACGGCCGGTGGTCGCGCTGGACCGTGCTGAGATGCAGCAGTGGTGGTCCAGGACATCCTACGTCATGCAGCGCGAGCGAGACGACCCCGAGTGCGCCACGGCCGAGTACAACACTATCGCCGACTCGGGCGACCCGGGCATCTCCTACAGACTCACCTTCTCGCCCGAGGAGAACATCATGCCCCTGGCAGCGTCGCTCGGCAGCCTGGTCAAGAGGTCCCCGCGGGTGGCGATCCTGCGCGAGGTCGGCGTCAACAGCCACCGCGAGATGGCCTTTGCGTTCAAGGCAGCAGGGTTCGAGCCGGTGGACGTGCACATGAGCGACATTGTGGAGGGGCGCTCGCTCCACGACTTTGTCGGCCTCGCGGCCGGGGGCGGCTTCTCGTACGGCGACGTGTTTGGCGCCGGCGTCGGGTGGGCGCAGTCCATCCTTGAGCACAAGCACGTCCGGCAGGAGTTCCAGAGCTTCTTCAACCGCCCCGACACCTTCTCGCTGGGCGTGTGCAACGGCTGCCAGATGCTGACGAGGCTCAAGGAGCTGATCCCGGGCGCCGAGAACTGGCCGACGTTTGTCGACAACGCCAGCCGCCAGTACGAGGCGCGCTACACCATGGTCAAGATCGACGACTCGGCCGAGAACCCGTCCGTGTTCCTCCACGGCATGAGCGGCTCTGCGCTGCCCATCGCGGTGGCCCACGGCGAGGGTCGCGCGTCGTTCAGCTCGTCGGCGGCCCAGGAGCGCCTGGAAGCCGAAGGCCTGGTGCCCGTCAAGTACGTCGACAACAGGCTGCGCGTGGCGCAGGCGGAGAACTACCCGTTCAACCCGAACGGCAGCCCTGGGGGCATCGCAGCAGTGCGGAGCCGAGACGGGCGCGTGCTGGCCCTCATGCCGCATCCCGAACGCACCATCATGGCCGACGTGGGTAGCTACGTCCCGCCGGATCAAGTATCCGAATGGGGTGAGTTCGGCCCATGGGTTCGCCTGTTCAAGAGCGCACGACGGTGGGTTGGGTAAAAGGGGGGGGAGGATGAGAGGTGAGGGGGGGTCAGAGCGAGTGCCAGGGGGACCCAACAAGCGCGATAACAAGCAGATTCTAGAAACAACAAGCCCAAAAAAAATTAAAAAGTTCCCTTGGCTATCAGGCCGGGTGCGAGGTGAGACGCTATTAGTCGTACATACTCTCGGCCCCAAATCCCAATGGGCGGGCCATGGTGTGTGCCCGCAGTCAGAACATCAGCTCTTTTTCTTTTCTGTCCCCCGTTGGGGAGTTTGGGGGCGGTAATAGCTGCAGGAGCACAAAGCTCACCGAAAAAGCAGGGCAGAGGTGCATGTACATGTAGTACATAACGGTGAGAGATGCATGGGTGGCTCGCCCGCGAGTGCCGAGCTGCACCGGCCGGGGGCGCGGTCATGAATCCCAAACCAGCCAGAGAGGTATCATCACAGGGTGATAACTCGCCGACGGTTGGCCGTCTGACGGTCTGACGGTCTGACGGGTTGGCGGTTTGGCGGTTTGGCTCTGCCGCTCCGGCAGCCCGCCGATCAGACGTTGCGCCGGGGACGGTATGGCTGGGAGCCAACGGCATATATGCTGCTGGGCATGCTGGGCATGCTGATATGTAGTACGAGTAGCACCTAGTGTAGTAGCACTCGGCAGTATAGTTGCATAGAGGGCCGGAGGAGGTTCCAGGACAGGATATCCGTAGATTTACGTTGTAATATTACCCGTAGCCTTGCATCGCGCACTCTCCCCCGGGCCATCTCGTCCATACAACCTCCTCCCGCCTGTCTCGTTCTTGATGCTGGGCAATGCGCTTGGGGTCACGAGCTACGCAGCATGATTTCCGTGAAAGGTACCACACAGAGGCACGGGTGTTGTTAGTACATACCTTACCTGGTAGCATCGTGATTTCGGACTCTTGGACCCGATATGTTTGTTGCCTGTGCCCGGGGGGGAAGGGGGGGCACAGAACGTCCCCATCCTTTCTGGAACTTCTTCGCTCGGGGCTTGCGACTAAGATAGGCCAGACCCCTCGTTGACGGTGACAATTAGCAGGGGGTGGCTACTGATGGTTGCTGGTGTTGCCGGTACTATGGAGGCAGTAGCTCGGTCTGTCTGGTGATGATGCAGGGCCATCAAGATCCATGCAATGGCATCTTGCGTCCGACAAGAGTTGGTAATATTAGCAGCTCCCGTGGTGCCGTGGTGCCATGGTGCCATGCGGTCCATGCCTCATGTTGCCATGCGGCCCATGCCTCCTCATGTTGGCATGCTACCATGCTCCCCCAATAATACAAATGATGACATTGCATTCGGTAGCTTCCGGTGGACCAGGGCGACCGCCGACATTAGGCCAGCTACTAGTACTAAGACTGTAGTATCAATGTAAGAATATGTACCACCCGTAGTAGTACATAGTACCCGTAGTCTCGTAGTGCTCCGTACTCCGTACTCGTCGTAGTATCCGTACCGCACCCTGGTGGCGATTAATAAGTGCCTTTCGAAATCCGGCCCGCCCGACGCGCTATCGGATCTGTGGCCCATGGCAGTCTTTGTTTCAGAAAGACTGAGAGGTACAGCGCAGCGTTGTATCTGTTGGTTCTCGTCCCGGCGAGTCGACAGTGTAATAAACTTAAACGGGCCAACAACGTCCACCAGAGACGGAAAAGCAGCATGGGGGAGTTTGATTGCGCTGCAACCTCTGAGGAATGCTGCCAGCCGCCATAGTGCCAGTTGATCTTGATGGCTGGCGGACAGACAGCTCGAGTTTTGGCGTGCACTGCGATCGAAATTCGAATTACTCGATCGGGCGATTCTGTCATGGTAATATTAATAGCATCGCTTGGCCACCGGCTTTCGCCAGTGGTCTTGGTGGCAGTCTGGCAGAGTCGCAGAATCACAGGGTCTTCTTGCCAAGTCTCAGCTGCCCAGGATTCCTCCAGCCGGGCAGCCGGGGGCGGGGAAGGCGGCCGCCTGTGGGAGGCTGGGTCACTGGGACAGAGGCTGGGTCAGACGTTGGGACCAGAGGGCCCTGGGACAGAGGGCCCCAGGGACAGGCCATAGAGGGCTGGTGAGATTGTCAGATTGGCCTCGAGGGGGGAGGGAGGGGGGCGCTTGGGGAACGCCGGCACGGTAGTCGAGTCAAGCAGTGGGTGCCACTGGGTAAGCTCGAGAGAGACCAAGACGCTGCCGAGCCGAGCGAGCAGGGGGGCAGAGGCAGGGAAGAGGCAGGGAACAAGCAGGGAGGAGGCAGGGAGGCAGGGACCCCGTCACCCCAGAGCCTCCAGGGAGCATCCGAGGGGCGAGAGAGAGAAAGAGAGAGCCCGTGTGCGTGGTGCGTGGTGCGTACAAGATCTTACTCGTAGGATTCGGTCGCTGAGGCCCATTGGGCCAGATGGGCCATTCCACCATCGAATCAGCACCGCGCGCACACCAACCAAACCTTCTGTCATATCTGTCATGCCCTCATCCCATTGCTCTCCCATTCTCCCATACCCAGCGGTCTGGGCACTAACGTTTGACGCGCGACTGAGGCGCGACGCCACCGGCCCACGACCAGCCATTCGTGGGCTCTCCGCCCGCTGTGGTTCGGCATAGCCTGCTAGCACGAGCGTTATTTGGTCCTCCTGGGCGGGCTTTCCACCTGCATGGCTCTTGGCACTTGGCGGCCAGGCGGGCTCACGCCCGGTGAGCACGACAACAGGTGGACAGCAGGTGGGCAACTGGTGGGCAACAGGTGGACAATCGAACCATTCCCCAGTCCCTTGGCACGGCCCCCAACGCCCAACGGCCTCTAGCTCGCCGTGGCTGTGCCGGGTGTGTGCTGCTAGTCTGTACTCGTACGAGTACCTAGCAACCACTGGGACCTTTTTCTTGCCGCGAGAGGTCGCAATAGGTAATAGGTCCCCGTACTCGGCATGTGTTACTCGTACCTATCATGATGCCGTTCCTCCCTCGGCATGATAGTACGAGTATTGGATGCCGGCGGCCTGCTAGTTGCCATTCCATTCCAAGAGAACCATCGAATCACGTCCCTTTTGCGTTGCTGGCATGGCTGGGCATCGTCCTCGTGCCTTCGTACGTTCGTACGTTCGTACGTTCGTACTTAATACCTGGATACTCCGCACCCAATATTACGAGTAGCAATATTATCGGTGCAGTTCCGTATGTGGCAATACCGTGACTGCCGCTATGCCGTGGAAACAGGCCCCTGGGTCCCTGGATCCCTGGGACTGGGAGACTGGGAGCCTGGGAGTTGGGACTGGGGGGGAGGGTTCGAGGCACAAGCCGGGATGCCACGAGGGATTTGTCCACAGCCAGCCAGCCAGCCAGCCCCCCCCCCCCCCCAGCTAACTTTCATATCGAGTCTCGACAAAGAACCTTCTGCACGTGGCCAGCTGATCGCCATGGGGGAAAAAAAAAGGAAAACAGAAGACCACATTGACAAGACCTTGGCCCTGGATCCTTATCATGGAGCAACCTACTAATATGGGCAAGGCGTCGACTTCGGGGTGCCCTGCCCCATGCGCCCCAAAGTCACCGCCACTCAGTGCCGAGCCAGGCCAGCTTGAAAGCAATGAAGGCCATTACCACTGTCCATACTCCGTACTCCGTACTCGTACTATCCATCCGTACTACGGAGTACTCGTAGTATGTACTCCGTATCCGTAGCATGTATGAGAGCTAGGCCCGGACGGAGTCCAGACCAGGCCAAGGCCATCCCGCCGGCAGTTGCTTGCCCCGTCTGAGCCGTCTCACCCAGGCGTCTTGCGCTACGTACGGAGTACGGAGTACGTAGTATATTGCATGGCAGCCTGGCACCGCCTGCAAGTCAGGGAACCGTATCCGATTATCCGCTGAGGGAGATCGACAAGCCGCGCTTGCGATGCTCGTCATGGCGATCTTGCCCCGCAAGCTTAGGCCACGGCCCAAGTCAAACGAGGCTCGGGAGTCGGAGACTGAGAGCCCTTCTCTCCTTCAAGTTGCGGCCAACAAGACACCCAGCCCTGTGGCGTCATCTTTGCAATTGAGGGGACGGGCGGGCGAGAACCATCGTACTCCTGTCCCCTTTCAACTTGTACCTGCACCAATTAATAATAACGACTCCGTCCGGATACGCACAATTCAAGTAATAATATATTACATTCGTATCCGTACTAATAGTACGAAAATGGGCCATAGTCTTGCGTGCTTCGTACTGCGAGGCTTGCCGCGAGTGGTCAGCTTCGGCATGGCCCCAAATGCCAATGCCCGTCTATTGTCTCGGCATGCTTTGTCTGGTTCGCGTCTGAGGGGGCTGTTGGTGGTCTCGTCCCTTTAATCTGAGGCTCGCTTACGAGTACAAGGTGCCAGTCTTACAGGTCACACACCACACGCCCTCGGCGTGCCGGCAGCGATTGAGCGCCGTGCAGTGCTATGTGGACCAAACCGGAAACTCGTCTCGAAAGTCTTGACGCCAAGTGGCCCGATAAGATAGTTTCGTTCCGCATCGTACACTTATACTATT
The DNA here is from genome assembly GCA_016490725.1 of Amphichorda felina. Lineage (NCBI taxonomy): Eukaryota > Fungi > Ascomycota > Sordariomycetes > Hypocreales > Bionectriaceae > Amphichorda > Amphichorda felina. Next base: position 59,151 of record JAEMHR010000119.1, read on the forward strand.
AGTACATAGTATGAAGTTTACGGCACGAAGTGCCGGACTGCGGCGATTGCCTCTCTTTGCATACCCGTGGTAGGTGCTATCCGTATTCGAACGACGGATATTACATGTGTGTAATGATCTTAAGTAGTAGTAGCACTTGGCGATATTAGTAGTAGGAATTAGGACACAACGGTGAGTCTCGTACGGCGCAGAGCTACCGACCCCTGGCTCTGCGAGTACGAGTACTCCGTAGTAATGCCGTTAATAGGATTGGAAGCATTGTCTCGCACGGGGCGCCATCTTCTTGCTGGTGCAATTGCGCTGCCGTATGCATGTCTCTGATCTCTGGTCTGGCTTTGATAAGATGCCGTCCTATGGAGCCTGCAAAAGGGGCAAAAGAGATATACAAGTAGAGCCGTTGGCCATCTTGGCTGTGTACTCGTAGGAACCCACAGCACCGTTTGGCATAGCAATCGTAACTCGACGTCTGGGAACGGTTGTAGTATACTGGCACTCAGGGTTCTAGGAAGAAAGCCCTTTGCAGCCACTTCTATTTGGTGAAGATCATCGCAACAACTAAGCTAAGAGTCTGGGGATGTGTTCTCTCACCGGATACCGGGTCCCTTGCCTGTCTCTCGGAGGATAGAAACTGGCATTGACGGGCTCGTCGGCGCGGCTCCGGCGTGGCTCCGGCGTGGCTCCGGCATGACGCTCGTTGGTTCGGTGACATATATCCCCATGGAAGTGGGTAGGTTCCCTTCAGAGATTGCCGGGGTACCTCCCGAGAGGTGCGCGGTGGGCGACGAAATTGTCTAGTATTGCCTCTTGTGCGGCAAACGTGCGGTGATATGAAGAGGCTGTTGGCTGCCTGGATCTAGGGCGGATTGACGGCTTTGGTCGTGCCGCAAGCCCAGCTCGTCCGACATGCGAGTACCACTAGTAGTACTCCGTAGTCGACTAGTACTAATTACTCGAACATTGGAAGACTTGCTGCTGACCAGGGGTTCGGACAACCTTCGTCAATCATCAACTTTGTCCGTGAGCCGTTGGTCGAAGACCCTGGGACCCTGGCCGTTGCTAGCTAGCGCACGACAGCGGGAACGTACCATGCACCAGTGTACATAGTACCTACTCGTACGGGTACGTAGTGCTCCGTATCTGTACAGGCTGTGTAACCAAGACTCACGTACAGGGTATCCGTACGGAGAAGGTATGGATACAAGCACGGTTCCCCAGCTGGGTGCAAGGTACTTTGGTGTTGGGAAGGATTCTTTGGAGCCACCTCCGCACAGGCCTCCGGCAGTCAGTGCATCTCCCTGTGGAGGTAAATCCCGACAGCAGCCTGAAATCAAAATGCCGAACTGGCAGTGACTTCTAGAAACACCGAAGGTGGTACGGTCCAAATGGCTGCCCTGATTCGCTACCAATGTGGTGTCGCGCGATGATACTCTGCAACTCTGCGCATCCGAAACGAAACGAAGCCAGCCGACCAAGTGGTTTGGGTCACACAGAGACACCTTTGCTGGATGATGAGCAGTGATGGAGACTCTTGTCTCCGCAACACTCTTTGCCTCGGTGGAAAACGCGAGCTCCCCGACCGGTCCTGTCTTCTCCCTGTCGCCCAAAGTCCCAAACAGCCCAGCCCTGTCGGATTTGTGCCAAGTCACCATGTCATGGGCCTTGAGCTGGGGAACCCCTCAAATCTTGTGTTTCGCTCTGCAGTCTCAGTAGTACCATGTACTCATAATCTGAGTAATCTGAGGAAGCGTGTTGAGACTTGGGCGACGTGCAAGCCTGGAGAAAGTCAACACACGATGTTTTCTGCCCGCACCCCGGTGGTGAACCTAACAGCTTGACCGTTTGTACCCCGTACTCGTAAGCTAATAGAGCAAGCGAACATGCGGAATACAATGGCCGAACTCCGATTAAAAATCCTCACCAGTACACTCCGTGCGTGGTGCGCACAGTGAAACATCTGAAGAAATGGCCAGAGCATAATAGTAATGGAGAATCCGTGTGAGTCCCTATTATGCCCCGTCTTTCCGGTCTTTAGGGCAAGATCTCGAAAAGGCAGTCGAGGCGTACGAGTAGCCCGAACTGGCCCCTATTTTGTTGGATCACTGTCGTGCCCTCGTCCATCAATGCAGACCAATATTCAGACGATCCCAACCTGAAACATCCGAATGGCCGCCAGGAACAGCATTAGTGGGCAAGGTATTCAGATCTGAGGCTCTCCGCGAAGACTGTACCGATACTCAGGATGTGAGCGTGAGCTTGTGTTGTACTCAACACCTTGACTGCCAAGATTTTGTAACCAACCGTGCCACGTGTGCCGCTGTGCCTGCAGCAACGTAGTATTGGCTACGACATCGCCTCATACTACCATGGTGTCATGAGGGATTTGCCCAAGATGACAGTGGTATCAACTTCAGCCTCGGGAAACAGAAGAGTTGGAGTCTGCGCTCTGCATACACATGATCTGCTGTAGGCGCCATCAATCTTATAACTTTATCAAGAGATCGAAGACTTCTGGAGCTCGTCGTATAGGTGAATTCCGACAGGATCTCGCCTTGGTGGGCGGTTAAATGCCATGCAGATTCTGGTCGAGATCTGAGCAACATGACATCAAATGGTTAAGTCTGTGTCCACAGAATGGCTGTTAAAGAATAAGGCTCGTATACGATCGGTCGTTGTAGTATGGCCATGACCTTGACATACACATGCGGATAGACGGGCAGTGAATTCTGTCCCCCATGTCAGGTCAAGGACAGTCTGTGATCGTCTAGACCCCCGTAGGCAAATGAAAAGCCGACAACGCCTGTGCGCCTGTGCAACTGATTTACGGGTCATGGTACCGAGAGCACCGAGCCAACGATGGCAACCTTGTTGCGTCACTAGTACGGAGTACAAGTATCCCTGTTCGAGGTGAGTGAGCCGCCCCAAGGAGAGGGGGTCCCCGGCCGGACGCAAGTTGCAACTTTCGAAATCTCGAACCGGAGACGGGGCGGGCCCTGCACGGACGGGGACGACACCGTCAACTCTTGTGGGGTGCCGGAAACTGTGGAGCTGGGCGTATTGGCGGATTTGCTGCTGTTGCAACAACAATCTGTAATACCTAGCTAGCCTTGCCGAGCTTTGAGAAGCTCAGCACTGGTAAAACCCGCCGACAGTTGTCCAAGAATTTGTTGGTCTGGGTAAGACTGGTTTAATAATTGTCCTCGCGCACCGACCACCAGCACAGGCAGCAATGTCTCTCACCAGAGAGGGTTGTTGGCCGTCTCTGTCGGTGGTTGAATCGGTAAGGTCGATGATGGTAGGCTCCCTGTTGGTGGTAAGGACGTTTGACCAACACACAGCCATTGTCTACCACCGGTTGATTTCTTTGGTCCGCTGTTGGTTGGTTGCTGTCGAGGTTTGCCACCCAGGAAAAACACGCCAAGCGACCAAGGAGAGATGAGTTGTGTTGTGGTGCCGTTGGTGCGGAAGTTCTGTTCTGGCACCCCGCCTACGATATAGTAATAGTGGCTGTTGCAGATGCCTCGGTTAGGGGTCCCAGGGCAGCGGGAGGCAGGAGACATGGGACTGTCGTTGGATCTTGACAAATCTCCCTTTGGAGGTGTAGCTGGCATACGGATACATACACCAAGTTCCAACGGTCGACGTGTCGCATGGGTTGTGTCTCGGATTTTGGTGTGCGGCGTCGAGGGGAGACATCTGAAGACGACCAAGGTAATATTACTTAGGGGTGATCGACGGGTAAACGTCATCGCCAACACATTGGAGCACGTTCAAAGATTGGGTTGGCCCAGAGAGCGTTTGTGCCTTCCGTTTAAACATGCAGGGTAGTGCGTGGATAGTGTTCCTCGGCGCCTTCCCTGCGGTTTACTGGTCTAGGCAAGAACCGAAAGTCACACGAGGTGACCAAGCGGCATGCCGAAGTCCCGTGCAGCAGGCGCTACGCGGGGGGATTCCGCTCCAAAGGCTGTGAAACCATAGCAGCAGCAGCCTCGACATCTGCAGGCGGCAGTGCCTTGTTTGTATGAGAAGGGCAGGTGCTACCGATTCAGGGCGCAGAGCTTCAGCGGACCGTCCAAGCTTGGCTTGGGGGCCACGCACCTTTCCCCCCCTCTTCTCCTTTCGAAAAAGCCTGCACCGAGTATCCGTACGAGTGCTATGTGTCCGTAATACGAGTAGTACTATGTGCGGTCTGCGGATATAGTGCGGTGTGGACTGCGGAGTTGACAGAGCATCAGCGTGGACGCTCGGAGCCTTTTGGTGCAGGGAATTTCCTTGTCGACGGGGGGCGACCGGGCAGGTGAGATCTGGACAATCCCAATCCCGCGCCCGCTGGTCATGCTTCTGCGACGGATTTCGGACCACAAAGGGTCAAGCTCCATTTCGGCCAGACTGCCCGAGCCTCCAATTGCCACAGCGCCATATCCAGAGAGACTTCGCTGTACCAGTACGAGCACTACTGTGCGAGGATGCAAAGCAAGCAACCATGCGCGATAGCTTAAACAGCCGAAGGGCTATTATTACATCCATTTCTGCATCATCGCCGGCCGTTGCTGGTCCATGGTGGGCGGGAGCCACCGCAGATTGGGTGGTCAGATGCGATGCGACGCGATGAACGCCGTGCCCAAGCGCGGCTGTTTTACTCTGCGTGCCCCACGTGGTGGCTCTAGTGAGAGCCGTTTGATCTTGATCTGGAACCTTCACCCAGCAGGGACGTGAGCGATATCCGCTGGATCGCCTGGATTCTTACTGTGTAGGGATGACGGTGGAGAGATCACCGTCAGAGTCAGCATCAGGGTTGAGAGGCAGCGCCCGTCAGGGACCCCAGACCAAACTGACCATGCTGTGCCCCAGAAAGCAGAAAGCGCCACGCCCGCCCCATCACCGGTTGAATTTCGTTGCAGCAGAGTGGAGGGGCTCTTGACGAATGCCGCTATGCATATACGGCGGCGCCCGCAAGGGCCACAGGAGGCTGACACAGATAGCTTTTGCCAGTCATTAGGACTCGCAATGGCGGGCATGACAGGTAGTAGCAGAGTCAACAGAACCAACGGACGTTGAGATGCAAAGATATTCCAGAAGCTGTAGCTGCATGGCCGGCTCGTAGAAGTACTTGTACGTGCCACCCGTTGCATCTGACGGTATGTTGCAACCGGTACTCATACGTTCTCCCTTCGTGCAGATCCGTAGGTACGATGCGGACTCCGCACGTAAGGGACAGGGGCATTGTTTCGGGCCAATCCACGGGCATTCGGCATCGTGGGCATTTGTCGACCGCGCGGCTGGCGCTGGCAGAAACGCCGCTGATAAAAAAAACAGACTATCGACGGAAGTACCGGTAGAGTACAATTAGCAGCTCGCCATGGCTGCCAAGCGCACGTGTCGTCTCAAGACACTGTTTTAGCGGGACATGGGTCATGGCCACTCTGTACGAATACCTTAGCCTGGAGAGCCCAGACCAGCCCAAGGGGTGTTAATGGGGGTGGTGGATGCAGCGACGGCATGCCACCCCCCGTTCAGCTAGGGACTTACACAAAGTCCCCCTGTGGCACAGTCGCGGCAAAAGCCCTCATACCACCCATACCACCGCCTAACTAATGTACCTACCGGAAGGCACCCTCCCAGGCTCTTCCTAGCCACTGGGTTCAGTTTGGGTAGTCGCTGCTTGGTGCTTGGTGCTTGGTGCTTGGTGCAGTATTGGCGCCGCAGGACGCATGGCCAATGGGTCCATGGCTCCTACCCCCAAGCACCCCCAGGCCCAAACTGGGAAGCAGGTGCCGCTGCCGAGAACCTCGAGTGCTCTCCACGACTCCACGAGTCCACTGGTGCCCGGGACAATCTGACGATGCCGGTGAGATGCGATTGGCGAGGCCCATTGCTCCATCGAGCTGGACGGGCTCTTGCACGCCGCCGGTAACCACTTACACAATAGATGGCCCACCGGGAAGGCTCCTCCAGGTCAAGGCAACAGACAAGTGGGCAGCTGGATCAGCGGGCCAGAGCGAGTCTACCTGACCGTACATAAGGTATTCATTTGTAAGGCAGGCAGGTAAGGCAGGCAGGTAAGGCAGGCAGGCAAGGCAGGCAAGGCAAGCAAGGCAGGCAAGTAAGGCAGGCAAAGGCAGGCAGGTACTTGCTACGGCCATAAGTAAGGCAGTAGGTATTCGTAACTTCGAAAGTGCGATTATGGAGCAGTTGTTGGTGCTAGCTGTGCCTCCCGTCGCCCCTGCTGATGGTGTTGACTCGTTGAGCGCTGGTCCTTGCAATCGGTCTTGGCTGTGTCCCTTCATCGTTCGGTGGCAGTCGCTAATAATCGCTGCTCGGGTTCTCTTCCGGCTGTGAGTCCGTGTGCGTCGTGCGTCGTGCGTCGTGCGTCTGGGGCCAAGCTCCCGATCCAAACCCAGTCCGTTGGCTCAGCATAGGTGGTCTCGATCCCCCTTCATTTACGCCATCGCCGCGGCTCGGACTCCCACAAAGGGTCCTTGGTGGCTGATCTACTTCTTGACCTCCCGGTCCCCTACTACTTGTTGCTGCTTCTATTTCCTGCCGCACCTATTCCTGACGACCACAGCTGTCACTGTCTCATACAAGCCATCATCATCAGCCTTACCGTCTACCCCGGAATCCTGGATTCGGATCGCATTTGCTGCCTACCAGGTGTTTCGCCCGACTGGGCCTCGCATCCCGTTACACGAGCCTCAGCGACTACCAAAATAGAAACGGTCTCCCTTATCCCTTTGTACGAGTACGTGTAGGTTGCCTGGTCTGTCGACCACCCTCGACGACCGCAACCGACGGGCGTCTCACCTTGCACCAAACCACCGGGCCCGACGTCTTGCTCCCACTGAGACCGCAATCAAACCACTTCTCCCAATGGGGGCTCCCGCCGCTCTCGATTCTGGCCAGCGCTTGCTTCCCCCGGACACACCACCTGACTTGGTGAGCCCGGGTGCCTCAACGTATTCCTCTAGATCCTCCCCTGCTACTGAGGCTGCTTGGAACCTGCGGAGACTGGCTTCCCCTCCGATGTCAGACTATGAAAAGGGCTCGAAAGCCGCCATGTCTGTCGAGAAGAGCGCCGAGACCGCCTCCAGTCGCCCGGCGTCTCTCGGCCAGTCGGCCTCGCGACAACAGCTGCCTTCTTTGAGCAGCCTCTTCGGTCCCCCGAGCTCCCGTCCTCAGCAGTCGCCCGGGTCAGATCGCAATGGGCATTTCCACGCAGCTTCGCCCATGGACCGCCCACGGTTCGCCTCCAACCCCAGTAGGGGCCATGGGGACTCGTACTTCCCGCCCACTCTGTCACCCCCCATCTCACAGCCCCGGAGTTCGTACGACATCAAATTCGATTCCGAGAGGCCGTCGTACCACAGCCTGCGGCACTCGACCTCTGGGCCCGCCTCACCGGGGTTCCGCGCCCTGAACCACGCCCGCTCCGAGTCTCGGTCTGACACTGAGGGCTCTCACAAATGGGCAATCCATCAGGACTTGGGCAAGGGTGAATACACGTTGGAATCTCGAGATCCCTCCTTCCGCTCCTCCCGTGACCACTTTCGCCTGCAGTTTCCCGGACACAGGGAATCTGGTCCCAGCTATTCGGACCATAGGCCATCCACATCTAGCCAGAACCCCCCGGGGACACCAACGAGCACGACCGCATCTGAAGGTATCCCGACAAAGGATGGGTTGGGTCCCAAGATTTGGACGGGTTCGCATTTCCTGCCTCGGTTTGTGCGCGCAGCAGAAGTTCCGGGGGAAGGAATGTGCTATTTCTACGACGACGGAAGCCACTGCAAGACTGTCATCGACGGAGAGGCGGTCAACGCGCATTGGGGGGTCACCAAGGCCGGGAAGCCTAGGAAGAGACTGGCTATTGCCTGTGTTACTTGCCGTGAAAAGAAGATCAAGTGCGACCCTGACTACCCGCGTTGTGTGCAGTGCGAAAAGTTTGGACGCATCTGCAAGTTCAAGAATGCGTATGTGTCCCATCGGGAAAGGAGAACACGGATGTGAAAGACTTGTCCACTAACAGGATCGCTCACCAGGCCACGAGGAGGACACAACGGGTCTCCATCCACGCCTCCAGCTGAGTTTGAGGAACCGGGTAAGCTTGCCGGTCCAGTAGGGTCGAACGCCTACCGACGCTCCGAAAGTAACGCCAGCTCGCCCGTATCGCCTCGCACGGCATTGCCCCAAGCCACCCCCGAGGGAGGATCCCATAAGCGCCTCAGGATCGACCGGGAGAGCTACATCTCCCACGGGGAACCGTCACCCGCTGTGCCGCGAGCTATGGATCATTCTAAGTCACAGGTGCCCACGCCACGGCCTGCTCCCGAGCTGGCCCGGATCCCCGAGGACGTCCTGAATCGTGCGTGGCAGACGGATCCATACGTGACGGACCCGCAGTCCATCAGTGCTGTTGTTGCGCAATTCTTTTCCAACATTGACAGCACCATGATTCTACAGCTTCTTCCGGAGCAAGCGACCAAGAGTTGGGTAGCCAGCTCTGCTCACCGAAAGTCGCCAGAGGACCTGATGCTTCTATACAGCATTCTCGCCGTGGGCGTGACCTTGTCAGGGGGCCCGAAGCACATTGCATTTGAGTATGCACAGGTGGCCCACTACGGCCACAAGATGACGACGACCAACTGCCTCCAGGTGGCACAGACGAGGATTCTCCTGGCTGTGTACTATATCTCGGTTGCCCGCCTGCGCGACGCCATGGAGGTCATGTCAGCAGCGGCTTCCACAGTTGCCGCTCTGCAGCTCAATCTTGAGCTGGAAAAGACGAGAGAGGCTCGTCTACCTGCGTTTCCCCTGGGTCTGAACAGGGCAGGATACAGCGAGTCAAGGCGCCGCACGCTGTGGTCCCTTTTTATGCTGGAGCGCTTGAATGGGGTGTTCCCGGACCGCATGGTCCTCATCAGCCCCGAGAACGTGTATATCCGTCTTCCTGCTGACGGCCGTGCTTTTGAGGAGCAGGTGGAGAGTCGATCGCCCCTCTTCGATCCCTGCGAGCTGAACCTGTCGAGGGCGCCAGATCAGCCGCAGGAGGCGGCAGCCTACCTGGTCGAGATGGTGCACCTGTGGGCCGAAAGCCAGTCGTCCATCTACAAACTGGTGCACCGCCCGGGACCTCGTGAGTCAGAGGCCGCACAGATTCGAAGCCTTGTTAGAGCGATGGAGCACTGGCAGTCGGTGCTTCCCAGCCGGCTGGTGGCTGGGCGTGGGAATCTCGAATCAGCGGCATTAGCTGGCCAGGTGGGATCGTTCCTGACGATGCACTTGCTGTACAATCATGCCATCATCAAGCTCAACCGCCATAGCCGCGCGCCGCATCATCTGCCCGCAGATGCGAGGAGGAGCCACCTCCACAAGTGCCAGAGTTATGCAGCCGGTATCGTCGACATGATTGACAGTCTCGAGGCCCTCCTCCGGGCGAGGCCAATGAGCCTCAGCGTGCCGCCTCCCATGGTGGCCGCAGCGGTGGCTGAGGCAGTAGACGTGCTGAGCGCCAGTCAACCGCTGGCAGCTCTGGACAAGGTGATTGACAGCGTCCGAGCCATCAAGCCTCTAGTGGGCACGATGAGCAATATGTGGGAGGAGACGAGGCATTTCCGACATGCCATTGACCGGAGACTGCACTTGCTGCACCGGATTCGCGACCGAGCGTCTCACTCGCCAAGGGCTGCAGAGGGCTTCCGGATCGTATCGAAGCGGGATGATACGGAGGAGAACAGCTTCCACTGGGAGATTGTGGAGCCGCTGGAGAGCCTGTATGCGCGGGACATGGATATAGTGTATCCCATGGCTAACTAAAGGGAAGGGGACAGGCGTGCCCTGTTTGAGGGGGTAATGGTCGTTTGTATTTGTATCTCGGGATTGGTTTTAGTAGCATTGTCTGGCGTTTGGGAAGCATTTGCGGGTTTATTTTGCTGTACAACTTTTTTTTTTGGAGGGTATTCGGATCGATTGAGCGTTGGGAAATGTACCTATGACAGATACTTGAGAAGAAAGAACAAGACTTCGAAATATAGCACGCAAGACTGCTTGGAATGGCAACAGACGCAGTGCGTATTGAGTCTTTGTGAGAGTAGCGAGTAGTCGTACTTGGTACCTGATGGGGTGATTGTGCATACCTACCTACTACGTACCTAGTTGTGACGTGAAGATGGGCGGAGATTGTTTGGCCAATCAGATGCTTGAATATTTGGGAGAGACGCCAGATTTGATGGATGGATTCACCACTCACCACCCACCCAACTCACCATACCAAGTGCAGCTCGATGATATTCTACACCTACTCTTCCCCTTGATCCACAACTCCAAGGCAAGGCACACACGTCTACTACAATGGGTTCGTAGCTCTCGCGGGGCTACCAACACCACCATGTCTTTCCCAGACAAGCCTGTAGCGCAGCTCCTGGGCTCCAATGGTATGCTATGCTTCTCAACTTCACCCACCATCTCACCTGAAAGGGTCCCATAACTGACATCTACCCACAGGCCCTGTCCACGCCGTGACATACTCGGCTTCACCTGGCACATACATCCTCACCGGCTCCGCTGACAGGACCATCCGGCTGTACAACCCCTTCCCCAGCACCAGCCTCCCCGAGATCCGTCGCTCCTCCTCGTCCATTCACCGCCAGAACTCCTCCAACCCGCCCGTCATCCCCCAGGGCCGCCTCGTCCAGTCCTACTCCGCCCACGGCTACGAGGTCCTCAGCCTCGCCGTCTCCTCCGACAACGAGCGCTTCGTCAGCGCCGGCGGCGACCGCGCCGTCTTCCTCTGGGACGTCGTCACCGCCACCACCATCCGCCGCTTCGGCGCCACCTCACCGCAGCACGGCCATGCCTCTCGCGTCAACTGCGTCCGCTGGGCCGGCGACGCCGACTCCCTCGTCGCCAGCGCCGGCTTCGACACCACCGTGCGCCTGTGGGACGCCCGCAGCGGCAGCGCCCGCCCCGTGCAGGTCCTCGCCGAGGCGCGCGATGCCGTGACGTGCCTGGCCGTGCGCGGGCCCGAGGTCCTCGCGGGGAGCGTGGACGGCCGGCTGCGCAGCTACGACGTGCGCGCGGGGCGGTGCACGACCGACGTGCTCGGCGCGAGCGTGACGAGCGTCGACGTGGCAAGGGACGGCCGGGCCGTGCTGGTGGGCAGCCTGGACAGCCGGGTGAGGCTGATGGACCGCGGGACGGGGTCGTGTCTGCGGGCGTATGCGGACGGCGGGTTCAAGAACGAGGAGCTGAGGGTGCAGTCGCTGCTGGGCGGCCGGGAGAAGTATGTGCTTGCGGGAGATGAGGCGCCCGAGGGCGGGGAGGGGAGGATATGGGTGTGGGATCTGCTGAGCGGGAAGGTAATTGCGAGGGTGCGTGTGCCGTGGGGACCGGAGGGGGCGAAGAAGAAGGTCGTGGGGAGGGACGGCAAGGAGAAGACGAGGAGCAATGTGGTGAGCTGTCTGGCGTGGAGGGAGGACGGCTGGGGGGACCAGTTCTGCGCGGGAGGGACGTCAGGGGTCGTGACGGTGTTTGGGGCGTTGTGATTATGACGATGCTGTCGACGATGCTGTCGACGATGCTGATGATGATGACAATGATGATGATGGATTGATTGTTCATGTATACGATATTCAAAATGTACAGTATTACTACTCCTCCTGCGCCCAAAACACCCGCCCAGTTCCCATGATGTCTATCCTTAGTCTGCTGGTTTGTCCAATGCTGAGTATTACATGCCATGCCCATGTTAACCAATGGGCGGCCATATACATGACGCTATTCTTTCTTCGCTGTTTGCTGTTCGCTCTTTGCACATCCCGCGGCTTCTAATTTGCGCCTTATTAGCCCATGCCAACGTGCTTGAACCAGACCGGCCTGCAGTCGTCGCGGTGCAGCCAGGCCTCCCCGTCCGTCAGCCGACCCTTGACGCATCCGGTGCACTTGGGCGAGTTGGGGCAGTTGAAGAAGGGAATATGCTGGTAGCCAATATCGCGGAACCTAGATGACATTGTCAGATGGGATGTTCACGGAAAACGATAGCAAAATGATGGGAGAATCAGCTTACCAGTGAATCTTGCTGGCATCCTCAAACAGACCGAGGGCAATGCTGTGCACCGGCGCATCACCCCAGCGCTCGTAGAAGAAGCCTCCCGCGCGGTCGAGGTGGTTGAAATAGTCTTCGTAGGCCTGGCTGCGCCAAAAGTCCATGTCGGCAACCTCAAAGTTGCTCCAGAAGTGGCACGTGGAGTAACCCTGGGCGCGAATGTTGTTCTCTGGGCGGTGGACATCGTCGGTGACCCAGTTCATGGCGTTGTTCTCGTTTAGGTGCTCCGGGTGCTTGGCGAGGAACTTGACCGTCTCGGGCCAGAGGGTGGGCAGCGTCTTGGGGTCGTCGTAGAGGTTGATGGTGAAGCCGTACGTCTTGTTGTTGTCGTGCATGTAGCGGAACACGTCGTAGTCAATGTCGCAGAAGAAGTGCACGTTGGGCTCTACGCGCCAGTAGTAGCGCGTGTTCTTGAGGGCCGGGTGCTTGTAGAAGAGGCCGCTGTTCCATCGGCACATCTTGTGGTACGACATCTTACTGGCGTACTGAACTCCCTTGCGCTCGAGGGCCTTGGCTGATGACATGAAGGTCTGGTCGTCGATCCAGGACGGCTTGTCCCAGTGCTCATCAGGGATGAGTTCTGAAAGGAGTTAGCTTATACATTCGGACAAAGTTTGACTTCGACCGAGGGGCATATACCGTAGTTGCACTTGGCATTGGTGGCGGCTGACGTCTTGCGCTTGAACTCTTCGGTGAAGGGCACGTCGTTGAAGAAGGTCCAGGGGTAGTTGAACTTGGAGTTCCAGGTGCGCTCGAGGTCCTTCATGGACTGGACCATGTCGTCGACCTCCTCGTTCCGCACCAGCGCGAGGAGGGTGGCATCGATGCGGTCAGTCTTGCGCGCATCCGGGGCATATCGCTCAGATGTTCGCACGAGGATTCCTTCTGGCTCGCCGGTGGCTGTACGAGGGACCCTCAATCAGCTGGCTGTATCATGGGGAATAATCTTCATGCAAGGGGGGAGGGCGGCCTTACGATCGAGATTTGGGTCGCGCTCAAAGTTGAGATAGCGGTCGCCGGGGCCGTGGAACTCTGGACTGGGCTTGAAGAGCTGGTAGAGGAAGAAGCACCAGAGGAAGACGGCGAGGCCGATGAGGGCCCGGACCGGGCGCGCAACGGTCATGGTGGGCGGCTCCGGGGGGCCTGAATAGGCTTGATCGCGTGTTGGCCAGCAAGCTCGAGCTTCAGTCGTCCATCAAGGCTCGCGAGGGAGACGAGGTCGGAGATGGGAACGGGGACGCGCGTGTCGAGAGAGCGGATATGGCAACTATTTCATGCTTCGTCGTCGCGCAAGGTCCGCCGGGGGAAGGAGAGCTAAGGGGTTAATTACTCGACAAAAAGACATGAACTTGTGGTGGCCCGCATTGCATTGAGAAGAAACCTGGAAACATGGAACCCAAAGCTGGACCAACTGGCGACATTTGACGCGGATGGATCATGGTGCTGCACGTTTAGGGGCTCCGCAGGGGCTGCGCGAGGGCGTCGCCCACCGCCATTGGCCAGTGCGTCATTCGCTGCAGTCTTACAGGGGTGGTGCCCTCCAAGGTCCACTGGCACCCACTGAAACTCACCGACACCTCCGCTGTCACCCCCACTGGCGCGGCCGCAGACTACTATGGAGTACAGAGCCGCCTCGCGACGCGTCTCAACCTCGCCCAAGACTTCCCAGTCGACTCCCAGCGACAACCCTCCAGCGGCCCATTATGGCCCGTCTCCCGGCCTGAACAATGGCGTTTGCTGCGACCATTGCCGCCCTGACCGAGGACCTCGTCCGAGCCGTAGCGCCATCATCCACAGGAGTGAGCTCCCATGACAGATGATTCCACCCACCCAGTACTCTGTACTGACCCTCGCAGAACAACCCCACCAGGTCCAAGCAGCTCCGTGATGGCGCCCTGAGAATCCTCAAGTCCCACACGTACCTCCGTACGAACCAGTTCGAGGTCGCCAACAACCTCAATGGCCTCGAGGAGCGCTTCCGCGTGAACCATCGTGATGGCCTGGCCGATGCCCTGAGGCAGAAGTTGGATGCCCTAGAGGCTACTTCCTCCAAATGGCACCCCGAGATCCTGTTCCTGCTCCTGGAGCTTTCGGATCAGCCCACCTTTAAGACGAGGCTCAGCGATCTTGACACCCTGCGTCCGCAGCAAGTTGGCACAGAGTCTCTTCGCTGGGAGACCATTGCGAAGGAAGACGGCTGGGATGACGATCTTGCTCTCTGGAAGACTGCCAGATATGGCGACACATCGGATGATGAATTGTCCTACCAAGACTCTGCGGATGGATCAGAGTCAACATCGACTTCTAATTCCGAGGACGTCCTTCAGTCCAGGAGGACAGCCGAGGACCTGATCATTGAACCAGACGACATCGAGCTGTTCAACTCGGTCCGCGCCGCCCAAGAATGGCGCAGCGCAAAGCCCTCCACAGATGCTGCAGGCCACGCACGGAAGATTGGCGTCAGCGAGCTGCAGGTTGTGCGAGAAGTCCTCTACATGCTCCAGGGTCTGGACACGACAATGTTCGACTCCAAGTGCACACCTCTGCCGTCCTTCCAGACCTCCCACCTCGCCTGGGACACGCACAGGGCCGTCGTCAATGCCTTCTCTGAATCGGGACGCCAACTGCGCCTATTGCGAAAGTTTGTCCACGGCGTCCAGGAAACATCCCACCTGCAGGCATTTCAGGACTGCGTGGCAAAACGTCTACACAACTTTGACACCAGGCTATCAGCCATTCATGCCCGGCTAGCAGCACCCACAGATAACATTGTCATCAGCCTCATCTCCCTACAATCAGAGCTTGCCGGCTGTTTGGAACCCCTCCATGCCCTGTCCAAGATCCTCGTTCGCCTCGAGCAGGAAGGACTAGATGCTGGTGCCTTTCGGTACCTCGAGCTATTGTTTGACGGAGCCAGTCTGGCACAACTGAGCGGCAAGACGGAGACCTATGAGTTCCTCGCACGCATCTTTGTCGAGTGCTTCAACGTCTACCTCCGCCCCGTCCGGCTATGGATGGACCAGGGCAAGCTGCTTCCTAATGATAAAATCTTTTTCGTGTACGAGACCGCGCGCGAGATAACCCTAAGCGAGATATGGCGGCGCAGATTCAAACTCGCTGTCACCCAAGATGGTCGACTACATGCCCCATCATTTCTTCATCCCGCTGTGGGCAAGATCATCAATGCCGGGAAGAATCTCGTCGTCCTGGCGCGCCTAGGCCAGCCTGGGTCGTCCAATCCACAGGCGGTGGCCTGGGAGCCGCCGCTCGATTACGACGCGATATGCCCGCCGGGGTTTGACCTAGCCCCCTTTCCGGATCTATTTGCTGCTGCATTTGATCGCTGGATTCAGAGCAAATACCGCACGACATCGACAACCCTCAAGGATGTTTTGATGGAGAAGTGTGGCCTGCCCGCGGCCCTGACTGCACTGCAGCATCTCTATCTCATGTCGGATGGGTCCGCCGCGTCTGCATTCTGTGAGGAGCTCTTTGACAAGATCGATTCGCTCAAGCCCCGGTGGCATGATCGCTATGCCTTGACGGCCACCGGCCACGAAGCGTTTGGGCATCTTGTAGACTCGGAGCGACTCTTCATCAGCGTCGATGACGGCGGCCAGGACGTCCCTGTGGCGGAAGCCAGAGACCTCGTGAGGTCTGCGCTCCCCCACATCCATATCACGTACAGACTTCCGTGGCCCGTCCAGATGGTCATCTCGCCCGGCAGCCACGAACACTACCAGAGTATCTTTACTCTGCTCCTGCAATTCAGACGGGCCACCCACGTCCTCCGCAAGCCCAAGGTCCTAGATAGCTACTGGACCGACCACGAGAACTGGGGCGAGCGAGCACTCTACTACTCGTGCCGCAACAGGCTCCTGTGGTTCTGCACCACTATCCAGACATACCTGTCCACGCTCGTGCTCACGCCCAACGTGCTCAAGCTGCGCAAGGCTCTCGACGAGGCGCAGGACGTGGACGGCATCACCAACGTCCACGACACATTCATCAAGCAGGTCGTCGACGAGGCTTGCCTGGGCAGCAGACTGACCCCAATCCGGGAATGCATGCTCGACTTGCTAGACCTGGCCATTAAACTAGAGCAGCGTGGGGAGGGGCAGGAGGAGGATGATTATATGGATATCCTGCGAGGGATCAGGGCCGACTTTGAGAGGCACCTGCGGTTCATATGCGGAGGGCTGGGGAGCGTGGCCAGGGCGAGTAGCGATGCACAGGCAGCAAAGTGGGATACCCTAGCCGAGATGCTGCAGACGGGGGATGGACCACGCCCCAATACGTGATACATGATACCACTACTATAACTACATTATACTATTACATTGATACCCTCTGCCCCCTTTTTTATTCACTGCCACCCGCTGTTTAACCTATCCGCAAAGAACTTCATAATAGGGAACATCTCCTCCCGGTCCCTCGGCATGGCCACCTCCCTCCTCTTCCAGTTGACGACGCGCACATGCTCAAACTCCCTCCTCACCGCATCCACGCTCTCGGAGTCCAGCTGCACCAGCAGCACCTCGGTCCTGCTCTTCTGCCGCGCGCTCACTGTCGGCACCATGGACGCCGGGAGCGGCCCGCCGATTGACACGACGCCCTTGAAGGCCCTCTTTGCCGCGTCGCAACCATTACCATCGCTCGTCGTCGTCGTCGAAGGATCCGTCACGTCGACCACCCGCGGCGAGGCGCGCAGCCGCGACGCCATGCCCAGCGCCAGCGACCCGCCCTGGCCGAACCCGAAGAACATGATGTCGCCCATCTCCCACCCGCACTTCCCCAGCAGCACCTCGCGCACCAACTTCCCCATGATCAGGCCCTCGGCCCTGTCGAACCCGGGGTCGGCATCCAGCCCGCCCGTGCCCTGGTCGACGACGACATCGTCCCCCCAGTGGAACCCACCCTCCCCCGCCTCGTCGCCGCGGGGGTCCAGCGGCAGGCGGGACGTGCCGCGGACGGAGACGGCCAGCACGCCGGGGAGGTTGACGGCGCGGGCAAAGGAGGCGAAGGGCGCGTGGGAGTCGCCCAGGCCGTGGAGGAGGATGAGGATGGCGGTGGTGGACTCGGGAGGGGAGGGGAAGTGCAGGGCGTGGGGGAGGGTGGAGGATAGCGAGGCGAAGTCGGCGGCGGTGGGGATCCGGGGGGGCATGTTTGGTTTATCTATGTGTGGTGGTATTTAGAGGTGGAAGTCGAGGTGGTGAAGGTGAGAGCCTCAGTGTTGAGGTGGGGAGTTCAGGGTGGTCTAGTCGAATATGGTGGTGAAAGACGAGTGACGTAGGCGGGGTAGGCGACACGCTGCAGACGATGCGAGTCTCTTGCAGGATGAGAGCGTCACAATTGGGGTAACCAATTCAAGAGTTCTAACGGCAATGAGAGTATCGTGCAAGTTTGGATAAAGATGGGGATTTACAGAGAGGTAACAAGTTGAGGTGAGGCTGGATTAGAGTGGGGCTCAACTAAGGCATGATGTGGGTGGGCGCAACTCATAGTCATACAAACAAGACACCAAGGCAATAACCAAACCAAAAACAATTCTTTGTAACTCTACGTCTAGACATGTATCCAATTCAGTGCTGTATCCGTAACCCCATACCGATATCCATAACCCATAGCCCATAGCCCATGATCCATAACCGTACCCAAACCAATAAACTAACGCCGGCCCTTAATCATGACGCCCGCTTCTTCCTCTGCACTTCTCGCCCGG
This sequence comes from Amphichorda felina, assembly GCA_016490725.1. Classification (NCBI taxonomy): domain Eukaryota; kingdom Fungi; phylum Ascomycota; class Sordariomycetes; order Hypocreales; family Bionectriaceae; genus Amphichorda; species Amphichorda felina. The sequence goes on from JAEMHR010000119.1 coordinate 76,970, forward strand.
AGCCTCGATGGCCCCGGTTTCATCTTCACCCACTCGCCCTCAGCCGTCCACACTCCCGCCTTGGTGTAGTCACCGCTGTCACTCCCTCTCATGAAGGCGAAGCGGAAGTACTCGGGCAGGTCCACATCAGGCTCGCGGTGCCACACGAACGCGTCATCCTGTTGCCCGACTGAGTCCTCAAAGTACGACCGAAACCGCTCCACGTCATTGACCAGGATACTGATGCCGTCAAACTGCGCTTCCGCGGGCGGCTCCCACGAGAAGGTAATGTTGGATACGCCGCCGCCACCGGTGATGGTGCTATTAGCGAGGTCGATGACTGGCGGCGGGATGATGGGAAGCTCAGTGCCCAGCTGCGCGTCGCCCTGCAACGCGTCTGGGGTCTGGAGCACCGAGTCGAAGCCCCACCGCGCGATGCCGTTGATGAACAGCCCAATAAGGAGACCCTGATATACGAGGGACGGCCGCGTCTGGAGACTAGTACCCGGGAGCAGGAGCAGAGCTAGGATGTAGTGGTGGAGTCGGAGGTTCAGCCCTGGTAGTAGAAGCGAAATAACTATCCCGCCGACGAACAGCGCGTACAGCTTGATGTACTTGAGGAAGCGACCCTCCTGACGGAAGAACCACACCTGCGACGCGATGATGACGGCCAGGGCAATGATGATGAAGGACAAGGCAGCCTTGGCGCCCGGCTGCTGCTGGAGATCGTGCCCATTGAGACGCTGGATGGGGATGAAGCTTAGCGTGTAGTTGTCCATGGCGCCCACCCAGCAAGGGCCGAGCCAAAGGATCGTCTTCTCGATCTGGGCCGTCAGGCCCTTGAGTGTGCGGCGGATGCCCATCTTGTCGTACATGACCCACGCGCAGAACATGGCGGGTAGGAACTTGCCGAGGACCTTGGAGAAGAGATCTGCGGAGGAGGTGTGCGGCGGGGTGTCGAGCGCCGCGCCGACGGTCCAGAAGATGCCGATGAAGTTGGGGAAGAAGAAGAGGGCCGGCGAGTCGGTGAAGAGGGACAAGACGCCCGTGAAGACGGCTGAGATGGCGAGGAGCTCCCAGCGCATGTCGCGCGCCTCGCACTTCATGTTGGGGACGAAGCGGTAGGAAAGCGGGAAGTACGAGTCGAAGCCGACACTGAGGATGCCGTTGCGGTCTGAGGCGGTGAAGTCGGCCTGCTCACCGACGAGCTCGACGACGCCGCAGCCCCCGTTGTCATTGGAGATGATGCCTGCGTGGATGGCAGCGCCGCAAATAAACGAGTCACCACGGTATGTCGCGCCGTCGAGGTCCGCGTCCGACGAGGGGCCGCCCACGACGAAGGGGCGGTAGATGACCTCCTGGTCACCGACAGCGCGGGGGTTGAGGACGTGGTAGCTCTCGCAGTTGGCCTGGCAGCGAAAGGCAAAGCCGCTGTTGCTGAAGGGGCGGCAGTTGTTGCCGTCGATCCCGCAATCATTGTCAGGTTCCCAGTACGTAACACCGCACCCGATGGACTGCGGTTGGCCCCACCCGGCGACCTCAGTGGCCAAGGTGCCCTGTCTCTTGACGAGGACAAAGGTGATGAGCCATATGGAGAAGTAGGCAAAGAGCAGCCAGAAGCGCCACTTGCGTTTGGGGAGGAGCCGGTCGACGAGGTAGAGGGGGTACTGCTGGATTCGGGGCAGCAGGGGACGGATCTGGTAGCGCTGGGGGTTCGTCGGACCTCGCGACCATCTAGCGACGGCTTTGGAGACGCGGCGCACGCTGTAGGGAATACGCCTCCAGCGGCGACGGTCCTGGAGGAAGCGCGGGGTGGATGTGCCGCTGCCGGGGTTACTGGAGTCGTCGCGGACCTCGAGAGGGCTGCTGGAGCGGTGGATGGTGGCCTGGGCGGCGTTGGGCGAGCTGGAGGCGTCGGAATCCTCGACGGGTACAGCGGCAGTCGTGCTGACAGCCCTACTCTTGGTGCGACTGCTGCCGCTGCTGGGAGTGCTGGAGCTCTCAACGGGGTCATCCGGGTGGCCGTCGGCCGCTGGGAGGTCTGGGGCGTCTGGGACGTCTACGGCGATGCTGCTGGCGGTACCGACGTCGCCGTCGTGGTCATGCCCGAGGGCGTCGCGTCGCTCCGAGTCGGTCATGAGGGGCTCGAACTCGTCATGACCGGGCCTGACCATTTCTCATGGGGAGGGGGATGATGGAGGAATTGAGTTTCGGATGGACGCCCGTCCCGCAGAGGTAGCCAACGAGCGCATGCAGAAGCTCGAGTGGTGGCCGATTCTCGATGGAGGAAGGCTTGAGGAGAGCCTTCAAGAGGAGGAGGGCGCCCTGCTATGAGTCGTCGGCGGGAGCAGGTGGGGCCGGGCCGTCCGCAGCAATACGGCAAGTCCATTGGACGACCTTCCATGGTGGTGAGTGGTGAACTGATGCTGGTTGAAGGCCGTTGCGCCATTGGCCAGCCGCTCGCGAAGTAACAGCGCCCTACGAGTACAGCCTGCAGGGTCCTGTGGGTTGCGGGTGATTCTCGGAGACCGGATCGCCGTACCGTGCCATATGATCAGATCAAACGGTCTATACGCACTGTACAGCTGGGACTTATCCCCATTCTGTCATGCCTCAAGTGAGAAAAAGTGAGCCTGACGACCTGAAGAACCCACCCTCATCGCAAAATGAACCTTTATACGACCAAGTTATAGCGCATATAAGCGACGGCAGATATCTCATCACAGCCTCCCCCAATCTTCTGTCCGGCTGCGGCAGCGACCGTCCCAATCAGACCCCAGCTCCCTACGAGCGAGGCTCATGCCAGGATGAGCGATTCAAATCAGACCCGAGACTCAGATATGGCGGCGCAGAGGGTCTTCAAGGTTCTCTCCTCCGCAGCTGGTGATGGGTGTTCCGCGAGGCTAGGGAAGTTGTCCCTTCCCGGCCGCAACACCATCGACACGCCCACCCTCACAGCCGTCACATCAAGGGGTGTGTTTCCTCACCTGACGCCCGAAGTTGTGTCGAAATATACTTCCATTAGCACTGCTTACATGGCTCTGGAAGACTGTATGAAGATCTTTCCGGACCCAAGTCCTTGTGTGAGCCACCACTAACCAGTGCCGCAGTTATTGAGAAGAAGGACCCTCCCATACTAAAAACACCGGCCCGGGGTGATGATACGCGACGACTACATGACTTCACAGCATTCCCTGGGGATATCGCGACCATCATGGCCGCCCGCCGGTGTCCCAGTGTTGTACCGCCCGCGGGAAACACGGCCAAGGCCTTGTCCATCTTCACATCCACAGGCTTCGGCTCCATCACAGTCCCCCAGTACGTCTCGGCCGTCGAGACCCTGCGCCCAGACATTGTCGTCCCGCTGGCAGATCTGCTGTACGCGGGCTCCATTCCCGTAGCTAAGAAGCAGCTACGCATGGCCGAGCGCACAGAGGATTGGGTGGACAACTTCATGGACCTGCTGGATGCCGAGACGCGGACGCAGGGACCGCACATGGCCGTCTTTGCCCCCGTGCTGGCAGTTGACCACCCCATCCAGTGGAATTATCTAAGCCATCTATCAGAGGATCTTGCGGACCAGATGGAAGGACTGGCCATATACGACGTAAACATCCTGCCAGAACTCAAAAGCTACAAGCCCCTGGGCCCGCTAGCAAAGCTATCCCTCGACCTCCCCGCCACACCGCACGACATCCTCCGCCAGGTCTCGCTCGGCGTCGACATCATCCTAGGCACCTTTGTCAACAGCATCTCCGACGCCGGCGTGGCGCTCACCTTCTCCCTGCCCCCGCCCGAGGCGGCGACCCCCGGCGTCCTGCAGCCCCTGGGCGTGGACCTCTGGTCGGCCGAGCACCGAACGTCGGCAACGCCCCTCCAGGACGGCTGCCCGTGCTACGCGTGCCAGAAGCACCACCGCGCCTTCGTCAACCACCTCCTGCACGCCAAGGAGATGCTGGGCTGGAACCTGCTGCAGATCCACAACCACCACGTGGTGGGCGAGTTCTTCGCCGCGATCCGGGCGGCCCTCGCGCGCGGCGGGCAGGACGAGCTGGACAGGGTGGCGCGGCTGTTCGCGGCGGCGTACGAGCCGGAGCTGCCGCCAGGGACGGGCGAGCGGCCGAGGGCGAGGGGGTACCACTTCAAGAGCGAGGTGGCGCAGGACAAGTACAACAAGCCCGGGTGGCAGGACCTGAACGGGGTACAGCAGAGCGAGACGCCGGTTGCGCCGGAGGAGGATAGCAAGGCGTTGGAGGCCAAGGGGTTTGCGGAGAAAGACAGCAAATAGAGGGTATAGACTTTACCACATCAAGAGACATATGAGTCCTCCCTAGACGAGTAGTCTTGTCGACCAATGTCGAATGCCCCGCTTCCATTATTTTTCAAGGGCCTTCAGATGATCGGATGGTGTGATATGACCCCGTTTCTGGATGTTCTTTTGCAACTGTGCCTGGGGATGAGACTTGGTCCCAATGTGCTTGGTGATGAGGGAGACCAATAGGAGGTGCGGATCCCCCCACGAGGTGCCATGGACAGGGGCCCTAATGGTTGACACCGGGAGTTTGTGCCGAGTGTTCACATTCATGCCAGATAATTGTGAGGATGCCGTTTGATAGGAGTGCTTGTCAATCGGCTGCTCAAATTGGTACTTGCGTCGATGCCGATGTCCGGTGTTTTGACAGGATCTGCTGGTGAGCTGGTTCTACAACTCTGCAATGAGCAGGGCCTCGGAGGATCAGATACACATCAGAAACAGAACTGGCGTGTAATACACGTAATACAAGATCTATCGCAATCCATCAAGATCTGGGTGCGTCTGCAGGTAAAATGAACAGAGTTGGGGTCGGTGGAGAGGGAGCAGCATCCAGTCGACAGCAACACGTGCATCGAGGGCGAGCAGTGAAGCGTCTGTTGCGAGTCTACAACCAACGTCAGTGGCCCACACCCAACTTGCCATTACACACCACACGACAAGACAGGGCATCATGCAGCTCCTAGCACCTCGCAGCACCTCGTGGGTTGCCCTGGATGCATTATCGTCTTCTACCATGGCCCATGGCGCGCCCGTATAAGTAAACAGGCAGGCCACGATGCCGACGATGCTTCCTTCCATCCCCCAGCGACCTCCTCCCTCCTCCTTCTCTTCCTCCTCGGCTCGCCAAAATGCTGGCCAAGCTGAACGTGGCCGCCACGGCTCTCGCCGTTCTCAGCACCCTCGTCTCTGCGCAGACCTACCAGCGTCTGGGCACATGCCCTGAGCTCGGCTGCCTCCTCCCCCCAGATCAGTCCGACTTCCTCCCCGGTCAGCTGTTCGACCTGCGCGTCGAAGTCCACGCTCCAGTCAACGGCTCAGAGGCCGCCCACAATGGCAAGCCCGACCGTGGATTCCGCGTCACCATCGCCAAGGATGGCGGCAAGCCGCGCAGCATCGCCAAGTTCTTCGACGTCAAGGAGCCCAAGGTCGAGACCTGGGACTTCTCCTGGTACGAGGACCTCTTCGCCGAGGATGAGGACAAGCCCAGCGTCGTCAATGTCGCTTCCAAGGCCTACCGCAAGCTCGCCCTCTACGAGCCTGGCACGTACACCGTCACCCTGCACTACTACAACGGCCAAAAGACCACGGCCCAGTGGACCGTCCGTGACCTTTCCAAGAAGCGCAAGGCCAAGAATGTCGTCTTCTTCATTGGCGATGGCATGACCACCAACATGGTATGTAGTCCATGATTCGCTTTCCCCTGTATCCCCTAACACTGCCAGATCACCGCTGCCCGTCTGCTGGCGCACAAGAGCATCAACGGCAAATACCAGTCCCTCTTAGAGCTCGACGAGTTCCCCGTCCTCGGCCACCAGATGACCCATTCCATCGACAGCTACATTACCGACTCGGCCAACTCGGCCTCGGCCCTCTACAGTGGCCACAAGAGCTCCGTCAATGCCATGGGGTATGAATTCCTGTCCCAGTATTTGTAGTAACGAGGCTCACGCGAACAGTGTCTATGCCGACTCCTCCCCTGACCCCTTTGATGATCCCAAGGTGGAAACCATTATCGAGATCTTCCGCCGTGTGCACGTATGTCTCTGTCTTACTCGTTCTATAAAATCCAACTGCTAACTCACTCACAGCACGGAGCATGGGGTGCTGTCTCTACGTATGGCCTGTCTCCCTGAACTCCTCTTAGATGATTTGCTAACCTGAACAGTGCCATGATGAGCGACGCCACCCCCATCGCCCTCACCGGCCACACCCGCCGCCGCTCCGAGTACGGACCTCTCGTTGACCAGGCCCTCAATGGCGTGACCAACTACACCTGGACCAAGCAGAACGGCCCCGATGTCTTCTTTGGCGGCGGCGCCGAGCAGTTCCTTCCTGGCAAGGGCTCGTACCAGGGCAAGGACTACTACCACGAGTTCGCCAAGAAGGGCTACTCCATCAGCCTCAACCGCACCAGCCTCCTCGCAGCCGACGAGCGCGACAAGGCCCTCGGCATCTTCTGCAAGGGCACCATGCCCGTCTGGCTCGACCGCAACATCTACACTGACAACCTCAGCGGCCAGGGCAACGACCCAGCTGGCAACGGCGGCGATGCCCTCGACCTCCCCGGGCTCAAGGACATGGCCACCAAGGCTGTTGACATTCTCGACACGCGCGGCGGCTCCGACGGCTTCTTCCTCATGGTCGAGGCCGCCTCCGTCGACAAGCAGATGCACGCCCTCGACTACGACCGCGCCCTGGGCGACCTGCTCGAACTCGACGACACGATCCGCGCCACCATTAAGAAGCTCGAGGAGCGCGGCATCCTTGATGAGACTCTGGTCCTCGTCTCGGCTGACCACGGCCACGGCTTCGAGTGAGCCCCCCCCCCCCTTTTTTTTTCTGCCATATTCCCACCGACATGGAAACTGGAATACTGACCTGCCTACCTACCCAGCGTCTTTGGCTCCGCCGACACCAAGTACCTCGCCGCCCAGGACGACGAGCGCCACAAGCGCCGCGCCATCGGCGTCTACGAGCAGTCGGGCCACTCGCAGTACACGAGCAAGGCGCCCGGCGTGCACTACGGCACGGGGGCCAACTTCCCCGTCAACTGGGAGCCCCGCTACGCGCTGGCCGCCGGCCTCAGTGCCACGCCCGACCACCGCGAGAACTACCAGGTGCACAAGTCCCCCCGCCAGGTCGTCGTCGGCGCCGGCGGCGAGTACTACGCTAACCCGGAGGACGGGCCCGGCGGGTTCGTTGTCAACGGCACGCTGCCCACCAGCCAGAGCCAGGGCGTGCACTCGCTCACCGACGTCCCCGTCTACGCTCGGGGGCCGTGCCAGGAGTTCTTCGGCGGGACGTACAACAACATTGACATCTTTTACAAGATTTCTCAGTGTCTGGGTCTGGCTGTCACCAAGAAGCCTCATCATCACAGAGACTAGAAAGATGGGCTTACATATCTCATGTGTTTAGGAAGACTGGGCAGGCAGATGTATAATAAGTAGAGCTAGGGGCAGCAGAGAAGATGGAAATTTTGATCCAATGTAGACGTGGTATTGTAGCGATATAAAAGTGTCTGTCCTAGGGTATCGTGTGTCCTTCAACGTCAGCCGGTGCTTCTTATGCTAAAACAGACGCGACGAATATTGGAGGGGCTCCCCTTTGATTCCAGCTGCTCCATACCGTCCTCGTAGGCAGAGTCCCTGGATAGCAAAAGTCTTCGAACGCCATCCTCATACGAATTTTTCCATGCCAGATTCCCTCCTTGAGAGAATTCCCGGCACAGTAACATTCAAATCTGCTTGTCATCAGCACCTTCGCCAAACGGTGTCCACCAAGAAGTAAAAGAATAAACTATGGAGCTCAGCTGGAGAGAGTAGGCAGTGATGCCCGAATATCAAACCCGCC